>JAQIXW010000375.1:0-32906 GCA_034700685.1 Willowsia buskii
ACTTCTGACTCGTTTTCCCCCGCTCCTCATACATTTCTTGAGACGTTCGTCTCTATACTTCAAAAACCAGAAGTAATTACATTTAAGTAGGTCTGTCTATATGTTCCATTGAACAGGCGGAAGCAGATGCTCTTTCTTCTAAATGAGGTTGCTGTCTTTTGTACTCCAGCCATTTATTAACTTTTCCATTACCTTGAGGGGAAGCGAGCACTGCACAATCACAATATTATATAAAATCCACATTTTCTATATGTTACAGAACCAATACACATACATTCACGGCTACTTTCGTTGCCATCATCACCCAATCCCTCTCTCACCATTCACATTCTATTGTGGTACTTCATCAAGGAACAAGTGGGTAGCGAAGCAAGCAATACAACAGCTATAGTAAAGGCAAAATACGGGAACGAAATGCCGAAACACAACAACAGACACACGAGATACAAGAATACATTATCTATAACGCCTCTTCATTTACCAACTCCAATCTTTTTTTGTGTAACATTCAATTCAAGATATCCATCTTCTGTTACATTACTAATGCTACCAAATGCCCATATTCAAGTTGTCGTCACCCGATATAATACAAACCATAAAAGTGCAATTTGTTTCGTTAGTGCATCTTTTTAATTTGCGGATAAACGTTTTTGCTCTCGCTCTGGTCGTTCGGTTGGGAAAGAATGCTGACTGTTGTCAATCGATTATTCTCATAATATGTTTATATGCCTTTATAATATAAAAGCTTTGTTGACCAGCAGAATTTTTACTTGCATTTTTATCTACATGCTTACTTCCAATAGTTGCAGACCTTCATCATTCGAGAGGCAATTAAATACATTTCTAAATTAATAAGAAATATTATACTATGAAAATGCTCCTTTTATTGTGTTTTTGGAGCCAAGCCAATACATCGGTAGCCTAGTGAACTTCCATTGATTTTTTCAACAATGGACATATAATAACGTCATGTTTGTAGTTTTCAATAATGGTCAAAACAACACTTTGCCTCTCTTGTTTGTCCTCTCTGCCATTGACTTTAGTGTCCATGTAGATGCTTTCAAATAACTTCAGAGATTCTTTCCCCTTTACTCTTTCATGTGGAGGAGCTCTCACGATCCCCATACATACCACCGCCCACAACCACAACCTTACTTCTACTACTAACTGTTGTGTAAAGACTTGGAAAAAGTAAAGTGGTCAGAAACAATCATGAACCTCCCGTATTTTACGCTACTTGCCTCCCCATCCATTTTTAAAAGGTATGAAGCTATGAAGGCAAGATAGCGTTAAAGTGTAATATGTATACAGATTTTGCTCTTCTAGTTAGTTACAGATATTCCATCATTGTCTTCCCCATGGCAAAATAAAGTATCCGGATGCAGTGTGAACATGTATACTAACTGGAGGAGAAGAAGGAGAGAGAGAGAGAGAGGGGGAAGGAGACGAGAAGAGAGAACAATAACAAGGGCTCCATAACTATTCCCCTTTTGTAATAAATACGTGTGATCTAATGTACCTTCTTCGTGCAAGTATCATAAGATACATAACCTAAATAACTTTTGACATTGGCGTTCTCCACTTACTCTTACTACCACTTTCACTCAGCAAGGGCAACACTGATTCTTCTTCACTTCTCAGTCGGTACTTTACTTTTATTTCAAAAGAAACGGCATTTTGTCTATATAGAACGTTAACGATCCGGCGATCTACTCTTCTTCGAAGTGCATATATATGCTTGGCGTTGGAGTAGTAGTGGAAAATGGTGGAGTACTCTGTAGCAGTTTTTCGTATTTTTTTTCTCTCCTGCTTACTGCTTTCATTTCATGGGATTCTTCGTCATCAATTCAGCACACTACAATAAATTTTATCGATTTGCCATTCAGTTGCTCGTATTACAGTTGAACTTATTGCTTGTCTCACCGTTGCCACTAAGTAAAATACTATAGTCGATACTTGGAACGTCATGCCATTATACGAATTTATTTTCAAGAAATCACAACTAACAATAAGATTCAATAAATACATGCATTATTATGCTCACACCTCAACAACTCCAATGTGTAGAGACAGTGGAGTCAGTGAGTGTGTTCTGACTTTGAGTCTTTTCTCGGTTTATCTTGCTACATCTTACCCGTTCCCAAATTTATTATTATTAGTAGGAGTGCAAGCGGTTGTTCCGCCTCGTGAGCCACTAGCCCGATATGTTTGCTTCCGCTCGATAGCGGGCCAGAATATTATGCAATAGGTACGTAGAATTAGAGATGTGCTAATAAAAATTTGTCGTGTGGATAAGCAAGCAAATATGTTTAAAAGATAATTCGTGAAAGGACCTGGCATATAAATCCGGAAAAGTGCAAATACCTGTGCTATACTTCTGGTGTAAGAATAAAATCAATATAAGCGCCTTAATACATGATTTAAAAAAATACGTGCACTAGGTATCGTATTGACTTATTATTCAACGTATTATCCAATGCATACCTGCACGGCATGCACTGCCGTTCTCAGTTTGATACTATTCATGAATGAATAATAAAATAATACTCGATAACAAAGAATTTTCAACAGAACTCTGTTCATTCAAAGCTTTGTTTTTGAAAATTCTGCATTCTATTGAATATGTGTGAAGTCAAAAACATGGAAGCCACAAAAATAATTACTTTGCAACTGACAATATAAAAATAAAAGTGTCTGCCTTGCATAACTGGCACATATTTTCGCATCTCACACATTCGTATAAACTTACACATTGCCGCATATTGCTTTCTCCCTGTAACAACTATTACTACCTATATATTTATTTATGTATGCATCAACGGTTGACTTGACGATTGACGATGGAAAGAAATTTCATTTAAACTAAAACAAAGTGAGTGAAATAGCACATTTTTTGTATATTAATAGAAATACCATAGAAATTCGAAGGAATTCGAAAACAAAAACCCTCCAAGTAAATTTAATCTGAAATGCATTTAGTATACCAAATTTATGAGCCATGTAGATCCTTCTGTATATAAACTATCAACTTAATTCAATTCTGATAACAAACTGATATATGACAGTATGAAAGAAGTAATAAATGCTGGAAGAAAGTCCATTGCATTGACCTTTTGAGCCTGATTTGCACATTTATTTTATGTTCTAATTAAAGGAACAGGTAAAGTTCTGTGCCTGTAATGTCCTCCTATTTAGCACACAAAAGAATCAGTATTCTTATCAGTATATCGCCTTTACTTTGTACTTTTTATATTTGTATAGATTTTCATTAGATCTTGAATTCAAGAAAAATAGTAAAGCTCAACATGGTGCTGGTGAAATATTTGAAAAATAGAGCTGATTTTGTTCAAACTCATCTCGCTCTACTGTTTCTACCCTTCTGCATAATTTAATTTTCAGTTTTATCCTCTCAAATTTTCTCATAAGCAGATAATATGGAAAACGGACACTTATGAAAAATGTTATGTAAATATTAAAAAATATGGGCCTCCTCAGCTCGACTACATGGGTTCGACTAGTTCGACATCATAATAATAATTATAAGATTAACCCTACAGTAAAATATTATGCTACAATGCGTAATGGCATGAACATGGACTATAGGAAGCCTTTTCGATCAAGTTATTCCTTCCAATTTTCTAGGGAACGTGACTAAGTCTTTGCTCGCCCTGATTGATACTTTATCCAGTGAATGATTCCTTTACATCCTTTTCCCATGCATCATGGAAACTTCGCTGACAGACAACAAAAGGAGTAGAAGACAGGAAAAGGCTACAAAGTAAAATTATCTGGCTAGAAGTATGTGAAGTAAGGCAAGATAATAATGAAAAGTAGTGTGCATAAGCATAAGAGCTTCAATACAACAAGTAATCAGTAATATGATGTCAAACAGGGTGGAATAGTACGGGAAATGCTAGTACTATTATGTACATTACTCAATCTCTTTGTACAGCACAGCCCATCCATCATAATACATAATAATATTCATCTTTCCGACCTTTTATATTTAAGCCAATATGTCTCCATTATATGACTTTCCTTTCGGTTCATGCATCATTCCTTTCCCCTCCAACATTTCTACTCTTCTGGTTCAAAGTATGTTTCCTCTCATTTTTATATTCTTCCCCTTTCTCGAATTGCTTTACTTGTTGTATTTTGCCTTTCTCTTCTTGTGTCTAAATAAAGTGAGTTTTCTTCTGACGTGAGCTTGCAAGAGCAAAAATTCGATTATTATGAGAAAGTGGTATGTTTAACCCTATTTTGTGCGTGTACATACGTCTGCACTCTCTCACATCTACATACATTTCCACGGGGTAGTGTGAGATGGATGAGGTAAGACAATTTCCTTATTGCATTCCTCTGTATAAAATCAACAGTCTTGGGGGAACATGAAAGAAGAATCGAGAAAGTTGAGTGTGTGTGTATGCAATAAAAAGGAGATTTCAGCCAACGAATATATATATTTCCATGTTATATAACAATATGTATGTAAAGCCAATTTCCCTTGTAGATGGATATCAAAACATCAATGATATCATGGTATGCTTATGTATGTGAAAGGGTTGAGTTAATCCAACTGTTAAAAACCAGGCGGCCATTCGGTTGTTACATGATAAATGCGCTACACTTTGTGTCTACATTCTTATGTCAGCGTGTGTATAGGTATTTGAAGTGAAAGTTTCACTGCATTTTGAGAGCATGAAAGATCTCTGTGTTCATTTACTATTCTTCACTCGTTGGGTTCTCTGACTCACTACTCAACTCAATCACTGCTTCTCACTCTCTTAAGCCTAAGCCACTAATGGACTGTATTGGAATGAAAATATCTGCAAGGGGTTTTCCAAACAAAGTCTTATGTGAAAAGAAATCATTCTTCATTTCACACAGCCAGCCATCCAGTCAAACCATGTGTGTGCATGCACCCTTGTTGATACTTGTTGCAGCACTTTTTTATACCCAGAAAGTGTATACACACAGGTTGTTTCGGGCCAGATAAGATCTCTAGAAAACAGTACTCAGTGCTTACTTTGCAGTTACTTTACTCATTTGTAAATAAAGGATGAATCTATATAGACTATTAAACGTAGAGTTAATAGAACAGCAAAACCGACTAGTTGAGATTTTCAAGCATTTCAATGTGTGTTGAAGACAAACATTACAGCTTGTTGGAAAACACTGCTTTAATTCTATAAATAATAAATAAAATACAATACGTAACACAAACAACGTTTCATAAATATTTAAAGCGATCATTCAGTGGCGATTAATTGACGGAAAAGGTTTAAATACATTATGTATCTATGTAAACAATTTACCATATTAAGTAAGCTTTTGCGAAAAGTAAAATTGTCACTTACCGACAGTTGTAAGAAGCATGTTGTCCAGGAGAAGTGCGATGGCAACTATAATCAACACGATTTTTCGAGACTCTCTGCAACCGGAAAACCAGGTGGCACAAGGCCACCCAGAAATAACGTCGCCAACCGCCGTCATCTCCTTTCTTGTGTGGTAACACCACTACAAACCTGTTGGTCAGCCCACCTCTATCATCCTTCTCCGCACTCTTAAAACAAAAAGTATACATATTTCAATCAAATGAATGACAAAGAAAATTTTTCAATGTTCATCGCATGACTCTTATTTTTGGTTGCTGATTGGTAGAAAATTCATGCTACAGATAACCATCCTACTATAATCTAGAATAAGACCAGATAAACGTATTCATTCGTCTTCAGCTAATTTTTCTCATGAAAACTCTAATAAGAGTAGCAACAAACATATCAATCGATGTTGTAGATTATGAAAAAATAATCTGATAAGCACATTTATCATTACTTTTTTTGCTTGGATGAAAAAATCATTAACCTATTTGTTAGCGATTGTATGCACATGCTTAAACTTTTGATGTTCTGGGAATAACTTCCTTTCTGGAAATAAATAGTAGTATAATTCTAATCGAATTCCTAGAATATCTATCGTTTAGAATCGATTATAACAAGTAAATGTAATTCAATAATAAAAGACTCTGCAGTAGCCACTATGAGTAGTTGTTGTATCCTTTTCCCAAAAGAAATGGATCACTGAACACATTGTGATCACCATCATTATCCGACGATGAATTGGTAGAAAAGGAATTAGTCTCTATAGAGCCACATAGCGAATCAGCCCTACATTATATTGAAACGGAAATCAGTACCCCCGACCCAATGCACACCTAATGTTGAAAAGCATCATGAAGATGTGAGGAAGTAAAAGTAAACTCGATGTTAACATTGCCCATTAGCAATAACATTGGAGGAAAAACTCACTTCGGTTCGTTGTCGGAGGGTGAACCTAGTGTGTTCTTAAGTTGTTTTTGCACACATGCTTTTATCTATTATCCTCGAGACGCGACGTGTAAAAATAATATTTTGTGTCTGGTGCTTTCCCAATTGCTGCCCATAGGATCCATGGTCCCAATAATTAGTCCCAAGACACTTTTGATTTCAAGTCAGAAAATTCTACGGATTGGACTTGGGCGATAGGAGCAATGAGCGTAACCTCTAAGCTAGACCAACGGGACGACATGTCAAATGTCATCAACCCAATTTACTTTTAAACCTGCAAAATGTATTCACTTCTAATCGCTTATGCTTGTACATTGCCCTTGATTTGATATAATCGACTACACATTTATTGCGCAATTGTGTTGTTTAAGTTCAGCAGGTCACGTTTTTCCTCAAAGGTTATTTTTGTTTGTCTAGTTACTTGATCTAGTGCATACCCAGTTGGATTTGTGTATACAGTAGCTTCAGGAAACTTTATCTATCAAAGACCAGAGGGTGCTATGGATGCATCGTCGGTTTATATGCCATCCAACCACATTTTCAAAAGCGTTCCCATGCCATCCTATGGGATAAAAACTACCTAATCATGTTTCTATTCTCTAATCTATACGCAACCTAATTGTATTGTCTCATGTAGCCACAAACCTGTAAGTGGAATAATGTCCTGATAGACAAGCAAAGAAGTAATTGTGCTCACAAATTTCAATCAAATGTGGGGGAAGCCGGATATAGGTATAAAGCGTTATAAAAGTACAACTGTTGTCGAACACATTTCTTTAATGTTGACTTGTGGTTTCTCGGTTTTTTGATCTTTTCTCTCAGCACTCTACCAGATGAATAGACCTGTCTCTTTCTGCTTGCTTAATATATGTATGTATATATCGTTGGTAATGAGAAAGCAGATAGAAAATCTGCACTTGATCGTAGATTCTACCCTTTTGAGTATGCCATATTAACGGTTCTCTACAGAGACATTTTTTGCATTAAATAGCTTGCTGAATAAATAGTGAAAAACAGTTTGTGTACTCTATATAAATACATACAGCGACAACGACCACGACAAATAAACACAAGGTTTTCCCACTCTCCCCACAAGATGAAAAACTAATCAAACTTGTCCAAATCTCAAGATCATGTCATCTCCAAGACTACACAGAGAAGTGCCTTCCTTGCACTTGACAATAAAGCATCATCCATGACATACATGTACCTATAATGATATTGGATATCGAGAGTTTGTCATATGATATGCTCCTCTCAATCTGTCCTTCTTTTGTAAGCTAGGCTGGAAATCACTTTTTGCAAACTTATCGCTGGCTTTGAGCATGTGAATTTGTGACTAAGCATGATCCACAATTTCACATATAGCCACTTGCGCCTCTCACCAATCGCTATTTATACAAACCGAATATATATAAATTTAAAACTGGGAAAATTGGCTTCCTATAACTTATCTAAAAGTATTAAGAATTGTAAGCAAATGATGTAAGATGTTTATTTTATTGATGTTCAATAATGGTGAAAGTATGAGACTCATCTTACATTCAGCTGTTTTATAGGAACAAGCACAAGCTGCAAGTATTATCATAACAAAACTTTATTACGTATTTTCGTTATTTTCAGAAAACAGTAATCACAAAATAATTGATCCACGCAATTATCAACATGTAGGCGGCATGTATTGTCTTTCTTCAAGATGTTTGCACGTTTATTCTATCGTTTGCCAAGCCAATATGATAAATATTTATAAATAGGTATGCCCGCGTTATCGCATAAACTATCCTGACTCTGATAAACCATCTGGAAAAAGTGGATGAATTCAAGGTATAGAATGCTAATGGTAAAAGTAAGTGTCATATACATATAGTGTTGCAGACGGAAACTGATTGCTATCACGTATGAAGTAATGTACAAAGCAATGAGCAAATCACAACCCCAAGCTTCGGAACTGTCAGATTGCAGTTATCCTTCAAGTGAAAGTTTTCTCACTTTGACGGACTTATTTAAATCTTTCAAAAATCATCAAAGAGTAATTTAAAGTACAAATTCCAGTGTAAATGAATTGTATTAACTTTGATTCTATCGGATAATTAATGAAATGTTTAGTTGGAATTCTTGGGAAACAAAATTAAATTAGTTTGAAAAGCATCACTCTTTTTACAGCAACTGTGATCGGTACTATTTTGTATTGGTGATACTAGACATTCATCGTGTCCCACCGAGCAATACCAGTCTGTTCGCTCAGAGGAGTGCCGATGCCGATATTATTACTTATTAACAAAGGGTTTGCGGGACGCCGACAACAAACTGCGAATAGGAACACAGCCAGAGCAGAACACTAAAAATATTTTTTGTGGTACAGGCAGACAAAACTAGCATGAGGAAAAAAAATAATGGAAATGATCTTTCTGGAAGTTGGGGTATTGTAAAGGCCGCCTCCACACGTAATCAGGGATCTACATCCTCTCTTTTCTCCCATCGTAGGCATTCCCATGAAAAAGTAGAAACTCTCGTTGAAATAAATAGAAAATAAGTAAAAAGGAGAGGAAATAAAGTGACGCTCTTAAACTACTGCTATCATTTATATGAATGTCAACTGAACTATGTGCCATTAGAGCACTATACATGTACGAAGCGTGTGACTGAGCGTGCGAGGAAAAAATTCAATTGAGATGTAGGTAAAACGGAAATATTCGTGGAGGATTGAAGATGAGACCAGAGATGAACAAGCACATAATAGTTCTCAAGTGTCAGTGCCATTACGACGAAAGAAAATTAAATGCCAGGCATATCTGAAATGACTCCAGAGCGACGCGAACAAAAGAGCCTTGATGAAGGTGCCAGCCATAGAATTTTTTTTTGCCTGGACGCCAAAAATATGCTTAGATGATGGTATTCACCATTGAATTTATAGTTTGTACGTACAACGCCGTCACCACAACGAAACCATCAAATAGATGCCATGGAGCTTGATTTCAAGTATTGTAAGTGGTGAACTCGGGAAAACTTTTTCGATCTCCTCGTGTACATCAAGTGTGTTATGCTTTATAAATAATAATAAATGAGATGTGAATTGTGGATAGAGAGGAGTAGAGATAGGAGTCAACCAGCACTTTTCGCTTTCTCTTTTATTCCTCATACCTACTTACTAGCTTTATGCACGACTACGCGGAGGCCTCATCTCCTAATGTGCATCGTTATCCCTAGTCAAGTATATTATAGTCTCTCCTTTCATAAGAAACGCTTCCCACTTGGGGAAGAAATGTTATTTGGAAAATACAAAATGAGATTTTTGTCTTTTTTACTCGAGTTTTATAGCATATTAAGAATTGTTGAGGGACGGAAGTGTGATATCCCTAATACTAATATTACTTTTCCGTTTGTCTGTCTATTCATACTCTTTTACCACACCTTCAATACAATCGCAAATGTTCAAGTTGTACATGGGAGTATTTCCAAGAGATGTACATATATTCAATAGAATTGGATACACTGCTCATTCAAATGACACATCACTTGTTTTACAAGCAGTGTAAATTCAATTGAATATCTCAGAATAGGTTTTTGATAGAACCGTTGTGAGAGTAAGTACGAATGCTAAAATGGAAATTACCCACTTTGAAGAACTTTGCTTTCGTAATTTCCTAGATTTGGTTTGTGGAGATTTATTGCATGCACATGTATTTTATACTCATATTTACAATAACGTTAGCAGCATAACATTATGCATGGAAGTAATCAAAAACTGATTAAAAACACAAACGAAGAAAAACTGATGAACTTTTAGGCAAGAAAGATTAAAATTACTAGATTTAAAAACTTTCAAGTGATCCATCAATTTTTATCTCCGTTAGCACTGATTTTTGTGGAAGATGTCTCATAACTGCTTCCATAAATGTTGGCAGTTGTGAAAAATTAATCTAATATGTATTCAAAAACAAAAATTCGTCGTTTTTTTGCTTTGGATACCTCAGTAGTCATATATTTGAAAGCATTCTGCCAATATACCCATTTTAACGTTTTGGTTGGTAAAAACTTCAATTCTCGAATTCCCCACTACATAAACTTTTATTATCTGGTGAGGGTAATCTATATTCACTCCCCATGTTGCGAATTAGGGTAATATTATTATATTTTTGCGTAACCAAACTAGACTTTCTCTGCCCACCCCAAGGGGTCTATAACCATATTTGTAAATACGTTCGACTAGATTTATGGATGATGGCACCACAATAACCAATAAAGGATTCAATGAGAGAGAACGAAAATCCACAGGTCGCTCGTTAAATGCGTGAAACTTTTCCTTGTCTGTATGCAAAGGTCATAGGTATAGAGAATAAGGATATACGCGGGCCGAATTTCCTCAGGAAAATAGAGAGGCTTTGATCGATTTTATTGTAAAAGAAGTAAGCTAGCGGATGCGTTGTGTACACGCTTTTCTTTTTTGCTTTTCACAAAGGACTTTGTATACGATTTAATAAGATCATAAGGCTAAATGCCGATAGAATATCTGAAATCTCACGTAATGAAAATTGCTTCAAAACGATCTAAGGTATCTGTAAAAAATGCTTGTTTCTGATATTGGGGAGTAGATAGGTACATTCCCTTAATCCCATAGTCACACTAGCAATATTTAAAGGCGTTCTTTTTCTATTCATGTTTACCTTGACTCTGCTTTCCTAATCACTGATATGAAAAATCGTATTTCATGCGAGAATAGCAAAGAATGAAGAACGACTATAAAATATATTCACTGTAACGGAAGAAGCAGCCAAGTCTAAATTATACGATGCAGGAGAAATGAGACAATGAATGAGGGAAACGATGTGTATCTACTTACCCCGTTGCTGCTACTAGGCCATGGGAAACGCTTTCAACTGAGTGGATGTTCCTGGTGTTGACTTAGAAAGTTGTTGGAATCTTTCTACGTTTTTTGCTCTGCGTTGTAAAGACACATGATAAATAATCTATAAAATTTGTTTAATGTACAAGTTCGTTGAATATTGTGTGGAGCGAACAAGCAAAAATATTGAAAATCAAACGTTTTTCTCTGGTTGTGTTTTTGCCTGGAGAAAAGAGATGAAAATGAATGGGAGCGTGGAGAGGCGAACAGCAAAAGCTGTGTCGACTGTGGTGGAAACTGAATAAATGAATGGATACGGAGTGATGAACCAGGTAAAAGTTGAGTCGGGTAGAGAGAAAGAGAGTGAGTGAGAGAGAGAGAGAGAAAGGAGTGAGATGAGAGGGAGAAAAAGACTAAGTGAAGCCACAAATTAAAGTGGAAGTGGTCTGCTTTCTGTGATGGTGCTGCAAGCGATCCTTTTTTCGACGACGAGGACGACCAAGTGAACTGAGTGAGTGAATAGTGAATGCAAGAAAGAAAGTGCTAAGCTCTCAAAAACACCAGACCTGAATTCGCAATGAACTGCTAACTGATGGTGAACAGGAAGGCAGAGAGCTCCTCTCTGTCTCCTTTCTATTTCTAGCATTTTTTCTATTACAGCATACCTTTAAGAGCAAAGCGATGTAGATGACATGGCTATACTGGATAGGATATGTTCAGCATTAAGTGCTCCACACACTACTCTCAATATAATATACGGAATAAAAGTCACTTGAATTGCGCTAGGCTCGTCGTCTTTTTTCCAGCTCTCACCAACATCGACGGAGAAAACGACGAAGGAGAAAAAACACCACCACCACCATCATCACTACTATATCTACTGCTGGAAAAGAACAAGTGATGGGTGAACAAGTGCTGACAATAACAGAGGAAGGATTATGTGTGTGTGCGAGGGAGAGAGAGAGAGAGGGAGAGTAAAAGCAAGAGAGAAAGTGAGGATGTTGAATACACTATCTGTGGAGCTATGCGAGCGAACGAGAAAGAGCCAATTTCGGGGGTTTCAACGTGGAGAACGTTTTAGATGAGGACTAGTAGGACTGAAACTGAATTTCAAGGCACTCCATGCCACTAGTGAAGGAATCACTTATACACATTTATTCGCTTAAAGGTGACGGAAAGCAGTTGAAATTGGACTTACAGTGGGAGAATATGAGACATCCGTAGATATATTATCCTGCCTTTATATTACCTTTTTTTCTCCTCTGTGCAACGTCATTCAATACTAAAAAAAATGAAATGAAGGAATCGCTTATTAAGTGGTGGATCCCAGGTTGTGGATGGGCTTCAGTTCGTCTGCGAAACTGATATTGACAGGGATATTGATTTGGATGGGTATTGAAGACACCGGTGGGTGGTGTGTGACCAGGGCATGATAACGAAACATGCAGTCTGTGTATGTTGTACACAATATATTATATCGTATTTAGCTGTTAGTTTGTTTAAGATGATTTCAATTTGTACGATTTAAAAGTTATTGGAGTGACATAAAGATTAGTTAGTTTCTTGACTGCAGATGATAAGTACATCCATATATTATATCATCCCTTCTTCCTTGAAATTTTGTAGCTTTGCTGATACTTTTTAAAATCATGCCAATGATGGCAAGTGATAATTTTCAATTCAAAATAATATGTTTAGCTGACTGGTTTGGTCGCTACTTATGTATGGTATGTTTAACACAATAACAACGGACAGATCGAACCTGCGTCTGCTAGTGTCAGCTATTCTAGGAATATATGCGTACATACATGTAGATATTTACTCTCACGTTTATTAATATCCTCTTCGATTTGCTGTACTAATAATGAATCTTTTCCATGATAATATACATAATTTGGAAGGATGTTCCTGAAACTGATACGCGATGAAGTAATCAAGGTGAAGAGCCGAGCAGAGCGAAAGGTAGCATGTTATTTCTCTGTAGTTCAACTTGCTCTAAAAGCATATTCTTACTATACGACGGCTGAAGACATTGCATACAGATGATGAGGAAAGAACATACATACATCCATGAATTCAAGTTCAAATTCATGAGAATAAATAGCTAGAATTGGAAATAACTAGAAATCTGTATTTTCGCATGTATGATAACATCCTAATTGATTTTTCAACCTACATGGATGAAGTTTTAACTCAAGATAAAGTCATTTGCAATATGTGCATACATACCATGAGTCAAAAGCATTACCACAACCCTATCGGAGAACTTCAACATTTCTTTTCGGCTATAAAATATTCATAACATCATAACAATAATGGTATAGGAATCCCTCCAATAAAAGTTACTAGGGCTAAGATGAACAGACTTGAAACTAGACTGTTGCTCGTTGAAGAGTGAAGAAGCGTTTTTTTAAGACAAGATATTATTATGATGATCTGCAATACATGCAGACTTGCGTAAATGGTAAAAAGCTTGCCCTAAGCATCAACGTCATTCTTCAAAAAATGGCACTGACACTGCCATAAACCGTTCATGCAGACGCTAAAAAGTGTTTCAAATCATGTTGAAACGCATTCAGTGTTGAAAATATGATTTCCTAAAGAAAAACACTAAATCATGGTGTTATAGTATATGATGAAAGGTGCATGACTGCTCTTTTTATTTTCTTATTTTTACACTCGTTCATGTACAATGTACTTCTTAATGTTATGCAGAACTACCAAATTAGGATATTCTTGAGTGGGCGTGCAATTTTAATCTCGGAACCGTGGAAATTTGTGTATACATATCGATTTTCAGAAAGCATTCTCATGCATTGTTGTTTTATTTTGTTTTTTATTTTCCTTAACCATCATGATTATATTTTGTGTACGGCATAGAGACGTGAATCACATCTCATTATTATGACTATCTGCAGTGATTCTCCTATCAAAACATAACATCTCTCATTGGAATTGAGACGCTGAGAGGTGGTTTTAAGAAGTTGTGCTTCGATTAAAGTCTAGCAGATTGCACCTGACCCAATGAACCTACACGAATATAAAAATGTATCTGCTGCAGGAATTCTTGAAAAAAATGTGAACGTTCTCATAACTGATGGGCTTCTTTAAGGTTTCAAACCAAATGAACATTTCAGTTAAAACCCCCTTTAGCTTTGAAAGCCGGATTATATAATTTTGTAGCTTTCACGGAATTTTCATGTGCTTCACAGATGCTTCAACTAATAACCTGTACGTGTTTTTTCGTGTATTCATAATAAGTATGGAGCGATATGAAATAACTTTGAATAATATGACATGTTAGTTCTACTGTCTAATATTTCCCAATAATCTCTGCCAAATTTCGTATGCCAAATCGTACTATAAAACCCGTATAGATAAATACGTATATTTAAAAGTGATCAACAGCAAAATAAATAAATTATATTAAACTAGTTTTATATTAATTGGGATTGTTCGAATAAAGCATTGCTAATTATTACTAATATAAGTGTTTCTAAGCTAAGCTAATAAAATCAAACTGCAAGGCTCTTAGCACTTTCAAAACTAACAGGAGTGCGCACTAGCCTCTATAATAACTGAGTAAAAAGGTTGTCAAAATTCCAACAGAAAAATAAATAAAAATGAATAACTTGTTGTTGTTTCCCATGCAGCACAACTTTCAGTCAGAATGATATATTTGGTAAATTGCCTTTGGAAGCATCTAAATACTAACAAATTGAGTGTACTATTTTTAGAAAGGTATGAAATTTTCACTTGAAAATGTCAATATAATGCAAGTTTATGTATTAGAAGAAAGTCAAAGTAGTTGGAAACTGTGCCAAAGTCATCATTCATCAACTTCAACTAAGCAAAGTAGTTCCGTGTCCGTATATTCAACGAATTTTAAATGACAACAGAAATGGCCACCATTAACACCTCGTTGAGAATATAGAAATACATGACCGAAATTCTACTTGTGTCATAAATAGTTACGTTGACATGCTGTAAATAAAACATCCATGAGGTCACTTTTGCAGAAAAAATATAAATGGATGAAAATTACAACTTTTGGCACATAAATTATCGGCATCTTATCGATCTACTTAATGCAGTGCAGTAAAATTCAAAAATAACTTTCAGACGAACCATCATACAAATACGAGAAAATATCGGTGGGTGTTTTGCTGATAATATTACAATTATTATTTTTTACTGCCGCGAGGGTTTTCTACCAAAGAATCATTTTCAGTAAAAATCTGCATGAATATGGTAAAAAGTATAGCGATTTTCAAAATTCTTAATTTATACAAAGCAAAACATATTTAGGTAAGAAACATAAAAATGCGCGTATATGCGAGTGCGTTGAACTAGACAACAGCAATTTCAAACATTGATTTTAAAAAAATTATTGTTGCATTGATTTAAGCATAAACCTGCAGTAGCAATATTATTTGTATTTACATACGAGACTAATTTGTAGATTTTTATTTTCAAATGAAATATAATAATTTACTAATGCTTTGTAATACATGTTATATGCACGCATACATGAGAACTACTTTACAAGATTAATTACAAGCAATGACCTCTGAACTATATTTCATTGTTTGTTTATGATTTTTTTATTGAACAGGGAAATCTATGGCCAGATACACTAATGACAAGTGAACAATTTCACCATAGTATTGTGAATGTAATATCTAGAATATGCAGTTCATATATTCATGTGAAGATAGATCGAGAAAAACAATCGCTTCTTGCCACTTATACTTTTTGTGGGGCGATTAGGTAATCAGCTCTTGCATCTTTTTGATTTTGCAGTTGCATTACAACATTCCTCCATTTCTGATGGCGTGTACATTTAATCCTGTGCCATAATATGTAATACGTATACTTTATTATTCTTCGCCGAGCTTAAATTATTATAGCGCACGTGGGCCCATATTTATTATGCGTGCATTCCAAATTCTTACTTGTAAAATCATATCATGCATCCATGTCTTAATTTCAAATGAAGATGCACATGTTTTAAAAGTTTTTTTTCGGATGCCGGAAAGATTACGGTCAGTTCACAGCTGAACCCTCTTTTATTTCATAACACAGATTCATGAGTGAAAAAACATTTAGTTTAGATGGTGAGTCGCTTTTCAATATTCCCATGCATATATTTTGGACTCCATTCATGTTCATAAGAAAAAGCTAAATATTATATTAGAAAATATTATCACAAGTATGAAAGGATCTTTTGTGCAAAGTTTGCATGCCCACATGCACGCTTCCACTCGAGCAGTTTCATCTTCATCTGCAGTAATTTAAATAATATTTTTACTCTCGGTGAGTAGAGTGTGATCCAGTGAGAATTGCAAAATGCTTGCGAAAGTGACTTGTGTGAGAAACTCACTGCCACAGCTCACATTTTGCATTTTTTCCCCGACGACCCAAGATGATGTTTTATAGCTATCGACACGGTTGTGTTGGTGGTAGGAGTAGTATCCTGGTGCCTCTACACTTTGCAGCACGAGCCAATCTCTCACGACGACGACGTAGTGGTGTAGGTAGTATTGTATGAATTTTACGAATCATCTACTTTGGCCGAATATCCTTTGTAGTGAACGAGCTTTGTTTTTTATTGTTAATTTGCGGCGTGAGTAGGAAGAGTGTGCTTTTGAAACCGACAAGAAATTAGTTGCTTTTAACGACAAGACGTTACGTGTTGCAGAGAGAATGCTGCATTCTGACGAATTTGGAGATACTACTGTTGACTTTATTTAACTGTCAGTTTTCCTTCACACTCAACTCTTTCAATGCACCTCTCTCTGGTGGTCCAGTCTAGCTAAGAATAATAAATAATACTTGAAGACTGACTAATTGTGCCTTTCTCAATATAAGACATGTACACAAATTTTTCCTTAATGCGTTCACAGTGTTGAGACACTTCCGAGCAAAGTATTTTTATATTAAGTGAACCCAGTGCTTTAAGGCTGAAGAAACCACATCAATTTTGTTCGACTGTAAAAAAATTCTAAATTTCAGTTATAATTTATTGTGATCGACTGGGTCATACCCAATTTAAAATCTGGACCGTGAGCCTTTCTTTATTGCAATCAAAGATTAATAAGTGAGTAGATGCAACAGCGTTGTGTAGGTTGAGAAAAGAGATAGCATTGAAGAATTACAAAAATGGAAGAGTGTACTGAGGAAACCGAGCAGGAGAAGAAACAAGGAGAAGAGGCCGGAACTGAGCAAGAAGGCGATGAATCTGAAAGAGGTCGACCTAGTACTCCAAGTCAGCTTTTCCCTATATTTTTTTAGAATTTAACAAGCTGTATTAAATAAACTAATAGAAATAGTAATCACTGATCAGATAGTGTTTTTAGAAATGTGTAGACAAATGATGTTCTTATCCATGCATCTATATTTATTAGAAATCCTAACTTGACTGAATTTTACTGCAATGTTGTTATGCATCCGTGAGTTAAAAATGCTAGAGATTAATCAAATCAACAGAAAATGTAATTGACTCGGAATTTACGAAATGTTATATTAAATCCCAATGCTAAAAAACGAACATCATTATAGCAGCAAGATATTTCAAGGACTTTTAATTACTTGAGTTGGTCATTTCATAGGTTCAATTCCGTGTACACTAACAAAAAAGCAACAGGTTTCTATGCTAGTTTCCCATAATACTTTTTTCACGTCTATATTTACTACAGGAATCGTCCCTAGTTGGTTTAAAAGTTTTGTTGTCATTGCCCCGGCAGAAGCCATGTGAACATAAAATGACTTCTGTATTTGTGATTTTACAAGTTTGCACTGAGCTACATATTAAAAGAGATGAGTTGAGATGAAAATTTTTGTTGTGAACGGAAATAGAAAGTAAAACTCAGTTTTTGTACCAAAGCTGCAAGGTATATCGTTCTGCCATCTTTACTATCACCAGAAGCAACATCCCTACTTGCATGTCAAATCCCAAAACTTGTCTTCCAATATCCTGCATCATTTTTGCTTGAAGTTACAGATCATTCATCCATCAGTCTCATTTGCAGAATCACATTTTGAATTAATATGTAAGAATTAGTAGATACGACACTGTTGCTGTACTTGTTTTAAAATTTTGTCAACATTTTTGTTCTGAGCCAGAAATAAACTTTGGCACACCATCATGATGCGCGTGCCAACTAAGTCAAAAGTCAGGATAGGTCGTAATGGGTTTCCATTTACTTTTCCACGGGAAATACACGAATGTTGAAAACTAAATACAATCCCCTGCTCTGTTCCACATTTTTGTTGTAATTTTATGCACTCTATATTATGGAGAATGTAAATATGTAGCTTGGTTTTGGGTTTGCACACGTATGCTTTCTGCGATTCCACCAAGCCTACTGCAGTAGCCACACATTCATTAAAATTTAATTATCCTGTCTTTAAAAACGAAGACAAAGGATGTATTTGGGAAGAATATAAGAAATTTTAATTCAAGAGCTGCGCTGGTGAAGTAAGTGTGGAAACGAATTGCATGCAAAAGAAAATGATACTTTGCCGTGGTAATAATGCGCATATCATTTCATGCAAAGAAGATATTCAGACAATTTCAAAATAGTGTTACATTTCTATAATTCTTTACCACTTATAAAATATCTATTTCAAGCATTATCATGCTTTGTTGGAACTGCATACTACTACAACGCATGTACAATGCATGTAATACTACAACACAATCAATGTTCAAACTACACATAATTATTTGTGCTCACATGTTTTTCTCTGGTCAACTTATGCACAGCAAAAAAGAGTTTGATTTGAAATGACATGTTACGTAATTTGTCACGAAAAATTTTAATCCCTTTTTAATGGAAGCCAACTGTGTAGCCAGTGCTGTTATTCTCCGTAAAGGCATACGTAAAGCAATTAATGGATGACATAAAACATAAACATATGTACTATAAATTGTATGGAATGTCATTTAGATTCATATTGTATAAAATCTTAACACATCTCGTAAAAAATCATTTTTCCATTAACGCAAGATTTCTCACAAAATAAAAACAAACACGAAAATTGTTATGAATTAAACTAACCCATCGAGCAGAGTCTGTCCATGTAGGGAATTTTAAGCTTTAGAATAAGCGCTTAAGCTTAAGAATGGAAATCCTCAAAAACTTCTGGAAGCAAGGAAGCACATATTGTTACATCTTACTGCAGAAATATGACTTACAAATTAAAAACTATCATAAACGAACACATAAATTATGTCTAATGTTTAGTAATATTTTTATATATTAAATGTCACAGCATTGCTTACACATTTTTTGCAATATAAAATATATTCGCAGAATGGTGGCGGCCTCCAATACCCCCCGAAACTTACCAATGGGAGGAAGTACGCCGCCAACGGCAGAAGGGAGGATACCCCTGGACGCATTTAGATAAAGACGAAGAAATCGATGCCGATGACTACCTTGAGTAAGTTTTATTAATGACTTGCCAATGGAATAAAAGTTAAAGGTCAATCATGACATAAAATGAGTGTAAAATACTAATATGCAATCTGTTTCTCGTTTGTTCTGCTGCTATAAATGGATCACATATGTACTAAAAGTAGGTAGACATATTTTTGCACGCCTATCACATCATATACATGTCGATGTGTGTGCGCCAAGCATTTTACAGTAGCTTAAACCGTCATAAGCAGAAGGTCTAACGTCTGAAATTCGGAAAAGTCTAACAAAACAAACATAAGATAAGCTATAGGAAGAGATTTGGCTGCAATGCATTTTCGACAGAAAACGAGACAAAAATATGATCACAGGAGAGACAAGCAACAGGAAAAGCACACTTCAATACATCCTCTCAAATCTCAAATGCAAAATTCAGGCACACAAAGTAAGCAAGCAACCATGCAGCTCATTTCTCTGCTCGCCACGAAAATCGTCTACCTTTATGAATGATATACCACTGAACTGTACTAAAAAATCAACTGAAAAACAAAATAGGGAACTAGGAATGGTAGAAAGAGAGTAGTGGAAAATGCACGAAGAAACATGAGCTCATGTAATTATCGAGTAAAAAATGCTTTTGTGACTGTTCAGAGTGAAAGAGAGCTGCAACCAGTATCTAATTTTATCTCTGTAGTCACTTTCCGTTGTGCCCTGGCTTCGGTGAAGTCAGTGTCCAGGCTGAGCGGAGAACGATATGTACAATTTACCACCACCACACGTAGATTTTCTCTAACCTACGATAAGTTTTTGTGTGATTTTGTTACCTAACTGTAGTTCGTCGTTTTTCGGGAAACCATTGGAAAAGGTCATAAACGATGTGCGAATACCCACATCGCCGTCGTGACCAAAATAGTTGTTTCCTCCTGTAGGGTAGTGGCCATAAATTTGTGTTTTACGTTTATCTTAAGACATCTAGTTAACCTACAGTGATATAAAATAGTATAAAGCATTTTAATTAGAAAAGAATACCTGTTCTCCGTAACCCAGTACTTGTTATATATTTTAAAATACCGTTTGGCTGTCATAACTTACTTCCGTTTCGAGTGCAATTTTCAACAGTTAATTTATAATTATGGCTTCAAAAAAACTAAAGAAGAAGCAAAGGTATATTAACATTTACGCAAGAAATAAGACTCCAGTTACCTATATATTTGTTGCAAGTGTCACAAACATATTTCAATATAATTTTTGGATAATGAATCTTCGGAGAATTTTCTTAATTTACTTCAAGTAGTTAGGTTCAAAAGCAAACAGCGTTCATTTTATATTTTTATCATATTTTAAATAGAGGGTGCTTAAAAAAGAAGGTGTTTACCTAGCAAAGCATGGTCTGATAAATTAGCGTATGTATATATTACTACATACCGGCAACCGGAAAAATCATCTTTCACTATTAGATGAGTGTTTATTATTTATAAGATGCAAAATATGTACTTTGCAGACGATATTTTTATGAGCATGGATGCTATTGGATAGTGATGGATAGCTAATGTGACTAGATAAATAAACAAAAGTGTTTTTACTGGCAAAAGCTACACAATGATTCGTTTTTTAAATTTTCCAATGAAAAAGCAAAGCTCTGTTACGAATAGCATAATAAATCTATTGTAGTAGTAGTGTATAATTCATAATTATAATTATCATATATTATTCAGGATCCTTAAGCATGTATACGTTTGAAAGAGAATCATAATGTGATTAGGCTTAGCTTTCAGCAATGGATGATGAAATCACCGTCCCGATAGACTTTCTAGTTTAAGATAGTATTGCTAAACCTTTATGAAGAAAGGGTTATTTGCTAGCGCTTGCCTCGTTTTATAAATAAACAGCCAAGACCCAAGGCTGAGTTTGTTTTCTCTGGCCTAGAATAAGTGGGACTGAACTGAACTCGATTTACTATCATGCATATTTACTAGTAGTGTTAATTGTGTTCAGTATTTGAGGAACATGACATACTTATTCTTGATTTCATAGTAAAGAAAACCAATTGCCTTTCTTTATCATAGTATGCACATGTATGTATGTATGATACAACAACTATAAACAAGTTTTTTTTTTAATTTCAGCGACAACCTTTACGAACCAGTGAATCCACCCCCTCTATACGGAAATGATAGCTACCTATCAAAGGATTTGCAACAAGTTCCACAAATGGAGGATAAGATGATCGAGATACCTCCTGAAATTGAGGTTGGACAGAATATGAATATTTTAAACTTAAGTTAGAAAGTATGCATACCTATATATCATTCATTAGGATTTATTTTTATGAAAAAGAAACAAATCCAAAATCCCTTGATCAGTGAGCTACGAATGTTTAGAATATAGATAGCATTCAACAAAATCATAAATAACCCAAAAATCAAACGATTTATCTGTGCTTTCAGTAACGGTTTTAGACAAAGTAAAGCGAGTCGTTGGTTTGCATTTTAAACGCCTTATTCTGAAATAGGTAAACATAAAATGATAAAGTTTCATGATTAACATCATATATGACTAAAGTACAGTGATCCGCAGTTAAGAAGAAGAGTAAAACTCCACCCCCAGACAAGACACTAGAGAAATTCTTCTTCAAACGATTCTTTTACACTCTGTGGGCTATAACTCTACTCTTATAATTATGTGGTAGGTTTGCACTTGTTGTCTCGAGCTAAATATTATTGTGGGTTTTTCGTTTTACACGCATTACCCAAAAATGGATACGAGAGTACTGTGTGAGCTCATAAGCTATTGTAATGATTGCCCGTAGACTATCAGCTTGACTTCATTTCTCTTGCAAAACGTACGAAAAAGTAAAAGTTTTCATCTTGGTTTAACTCATTTAGCAACATGGTTGTAGTATATGCATGCATGTCTAGTACTGCTCAGTGCAATATTGCGACGTTGCGAGAAACGAAAGCGCTACATATACTACACTACAAGATTATCTAAAGAAAAGTGAGAGATTTGGGTTTTAGCGATGAAATTATCCCACTATCTCAAACTAGTATTTCTACTACACTCCAAAATAATAAAAGTTGGATTACAATTGAGATTAGCTTTTATTTGGCGAAGTATTTTTTTTTTTGCTAGAGACAGCACAAACTAATTGCATGTTTATCTATTAAACTTTGCTTTATTTCTGGCAAATCAAGGAATCTAAAATTAAAATTAAATAAACATTATGCAAAACTCTACGAATATGCAAGGGGGCAGACAACATTGATGCCTGTATACGTAAGACGTTAAACAATACTACTTTCAAAATATTACAGATCCTTACATCAGAAGGACTAGATGGATTGGATAAGCCTGATCCCCATGACTTGGGGTTCGATGGGGATCGAGAATGGCAGAATGCTTCTGAAGACGAGGGGCGTCAATCTAGATCAAGCTTCACAGCTGGAATACGCAAACCCGGAGAGTCGCGTTCCACAACCCCAAAGTCGGTGGGATTTTCCCCTGACACGATCTTACACGAAACACCCGTTGATGATGATCTTGAGGAACAAGCAGTGCCGGGTGACGCTGATGCCGAACCAACACCAAGCAGTAGTATGCGTGGACGCAGGAGTAGAAGTAGAAGTAGTAGCCCTGGAGGAAAAAAACAAACTGCTTTCGCCATACTGAAATCAAAAGCTGCTGATGCAGCAGATCAAGTAAAGCAGCGAATAAAATCAGCCATTCCTGTTCGACCAAAATTCACAAAATCAAGGAAACGAAGGAAGGTCAAACATGAACAAGAAGAACCGGAAGCCGGAGATCAAGAAGCTCCAGAGGATGCTGAAATGAAAGAACCAGGTGCTGAAACAGACGAGCAAGGAGAAAAACCTGAAGAGCCCACTGAACAGGCAGGTGATGAAACTAAGGAATCTGGTGAGCCTGTCTCACAGGAGCTGGAGGCGTCTGCCGACACTGGAGAAAACGTAGACGAAGACGGAGAAAAGTCTAGTAAACAGCAGGAAAAGGAGGAGAAAGAACGAAAAAAGGCTGAGGAAAAAGCGGCGAAGCAGAAAGCCGCCGATGATGCAAAACAGGCAAAAATAGATGAGAAGTTGGCTAAGGCACGTGAAGCGGAGGAAAAACGGCAGGCTAAAGCAGAAGAAGAGAAACGAAAGCAGGAAGAAAAGGAGGAGGCTGCTAGGATAGCTGCTGAAGCAAAGAAAGAGGAAGAGGCTAAAAAGGCAGCGGAGAAAGCAGCAAAGGAGGAAGAAGCGAGAAAGGTTGCTGAGGCTAAGAAAGCAGAAGAGGAGGCAAGAAAAGCTGCTGAAAAAGCCAAGAAAGAAGAAGAAGCCCGAAAACGTGCTGAGGCCAAAAAGGCAGAAGAGGAGAGGAAAGCTGCAGAGAAAGCAAAAAAAGAAGAAGAGGCGAGAATAGCTGCAGAGGCAAAGAAAGCAGAGGAAGAGAAAAAAGCAGCAGAGAAAAGGGCGAGGGCAGAGGCGGCGAAGAAAGCAGCCGCAGAAAGGAAAGCTGCAGAAGAGGAAGCTCGAAAAGCGGAGGAAGCAAAGAAAGCAGAAGAAGAAGCGGCCAGGAAGGAGGCTGAAGCTCAAAAGGCTGCTGAAGAGGCAGCCAGAAAAGCTGAGGAGCCAGAGGTTAGTGAAGATAAGCCAGTGGAAGAGGGTGTAAATGAAGAAGTCCAACCTATGGAAACAGAGGAAGGGGCCGAAGGGGAGGGAAATGAGGAGGACATGGAAGCCATGCAGCCACAGACGCCGTCAGGGACCACGAAAAGAAAGTATATTAGGCATCGAAAAGGGACACCAACACAGCTTTCACAACTTCCAAATCCAATCGCTTCATTGCGGAACCAAGTTGAAGACTTTAAGAACAAACTGAAACGCAGTAGAACCCCACCCAGACGACCAGTTCAACGGAAGCACCGACGAAGTCGCAGTGCAGATGCAAGTAAGAGTCCACCACGAGACCCTGACGACATCAGTAATAAGGGAGAGGACGAACATGACCAAGAAGAAGCAAAAGCTGGGGATGAAGGCGAAGCACAAGAGTCAAAACAACCTGACCAGGCATCCGCATCAGCAGAGGAGGCTGTAGTTTGTGTGCAGTCTGAAGCAACACCCGAGAAAAGTACAGAAGCACTCCAGCAGTCATCGCCCGCTGCAGAAGAAGAATCGGAACAAACAGGGGAAGAACCACAGCCTGCGCCACCTGCGACCTCCACCGGCACTGTGGAAAGAAAGAGATTAAGACATCCGCCAGCGAAAGAGAAGCTGGATAAAATAGGACAGCAGATTAACAAAGTGGGTGCGGGAGTTTTAGGCATTGCCTCTCAAGCAACGAATGCAGTAGGAAATACAATTAACACTGTCTGTAAAATAGGTGCCAAGACTCTAGTAGATCTCATGCCGGAAAAGAAAACTTCCAAAAGTAAAACTGATATTGCACAAGAAGATGTTGCTGCAACTCCAGAACCCCCAGTGGAGGAACACGAACCCACCCCACCTGCACCCGCTGCTGTTCCGCCGAAACGAACATTTCGTTTTAAGCGCCGCAACGAGTCACAGGACGAAGGAGATGAAGAGCTTGACCAGGAAGGTGATGAGCACTATTATGAAAATGCTCAGGCAGAACAAGATGCAAATGCACGAAATGCCTTTTTAGGATCAGGAGCGCGTGATTGGGAGTCCCCACAGGACAGAGCGCACAGTAGAGGCGTATCAGAGGAGCGTGTCTCTGGCAATGTCTCATCACGGGATTCACCACCTGGCTCTTCACTTGCATCCTCAACCATGGCTCAAGTAAGGAGGACGGGGGTTTTGGAGGAAATCGATTCCGATGAATTCTTCCTTCGAGAACGTGGAATCTCTGAAGGAGAGGATGAGGAGGAAGTGAACCGATTTTTGGTAGAAGAGCTGAGACAAGCGTTTAGACCATCCCTATCTAATGCCCTTACCGGTTTTGACATGGAACCTCCCCTTGCTCCACCATCACGTCCTCAACGAGCTCCACGAAAACCCCCAAGGAAAGAAAAAGAAAATGAAGAGTCTTCAACCCCTTCCATGTATCAGACCTTCCCACCTGAACGACCCAAACGAAAACAACCCCAAGGATATATTTCCAAGTTCATGAAAGAACATGAAGAGGAAGACGGAGATTATTTGGATTCCAATGAAGAGGTGAGGGGCTCAACAGGTGATATGGAAGAAGAGCTGGAGGACACTGACGCCATGCAGCTTGTGAAGGACAAGCTAAGCGAACTTGATCGTGAGCTGGATGACACAAACACGGCTGTAGAAAATGTAGAGGAATCTAAGACTTTCGAAGAGTACGAAGATGATGGGCGTTATGAACCCATTAATGAAGGCCCCACCAAGCCGACTCGAACGAAAAGAAAGCAACCAAAGCGACCTCCTACACCACCAACGTTTTATTACAACACAATTGCTGGTAACGAATGGCTTCGAGAGCTTGAAGAGCACACTCAAGGCTCTGAGCCAGCGCCTCCCGTAAGGAAACGTAGAGGAAGTGGAAAAAGCTCTAGTCTCCCACCTGGTAGTGACGATGGTAGAGATTTCCGTGGTGATAATATTCCAACTTACTCTGAGCCCAACCAGTCAGCAGCAGCATCTGTTCAGGAATCGGGTAATGAAGACAATGCCGATTATGTGGATGAAGCTGGATATGCCATTGTTCAAAAAGATAGGGACCTTCCGAAAACAATTCCACGAAAGAAAAAGAAACGTACAAATCTATCCGGCCAAACTGGTGCGCAGCCTACGATGGACGGGACATTCTTCTCATTGCCGCGAGGCTCTGGCTCTAGTAATGACACACCACCAACCAGACCTAACCGAACATATAGCACGTTGCGACCAAGAAGACCACCTCGTAGTAAATCAGGATCTAGGCAGAATTTGGATAGCAGCTCACCAGTTCCAGGGAGAAGGGAAGGAGAGGAGCCACGTCCTAGCACAGCAATTGGCATTATGCAAGGAAGACCTTTACCACCCCCTCCACGTCCCCAGCGTTCACCAGCACCATTCAATGACTTGGACCAGAGTTCGATAGAGATGTCAGTTGGGCTTCGACATTATGCAAACTTTGAAGATATCGAGTCCCGCCCCCTGGAAGAGGTGCTTACATCCCCTCCAAGAGTTATTGAAGTCGACATTGCGTGTCAAACTGACCCAGTTCCAGATGATGAGTTTATCATAGGCTTACCGGAAGAGTCTCAAATGGAAGACAGCGGTAGAATTAGGTGAGAGGGGATAATTACGATGAGATGAATGCCGACCCTGGAATCGAAAGCAATATTGAAAGCTTTTCTTTTAAATTATCCGTTGATTGCATTGTTTACAGAGCCGCGTCTTCTCGGCTGGAGAGTCAGGACAACCAACAAGAAGAAACACAGCACGACCATTCAGCAACAACTGCAGGTGATGTAAGCTCGTCCTTCCAAACGTCACCACCACCACCACCCCAACATACACAACCTTCTGACTCATTTCCAACTAACCCAAGTCCTACTTCATTCACCTTCCCCACAAAACTTCACTTAGAACAATTGGAAGTTGACTTCCTTAGAGTGAACGATCTATGTGCCCATTCTATAAAAGTAGAAAATCTGCAAGCTTCCCAGCTAGAGGTACGGGAGCCTTTAACACAAAATACATACCTATATTATGCATCATCATAAAAGTAACACTGACAAAGCATTACACTTTCACTTCACTTTTGTAAATTGTTATACTCGTTACTCCACAGGTGAACTCTATTAGTGCGAGTGGGCCTGTGTGCGTTTCAAGGATTCAAACAGAATCGTTGAATTCTGATGAAGTCAATTGCAGTAGACTCTCTAGTGATACCGTAGACATGCCCTCAATTCCGCCCTCATCCTTTTTTCAATTTTCAAGTCCTAGTCCGGCTAAGCCCGGGTCCGAGCAAGAATTGTGTTTGAAAGCGGAGGAAAAGGAAGATAAGGAGAATGAAAGTGCATGCCCCCCAGACTTGTTTGATTCTGTAAATAACCTGATGGAAAACGTCGATTCCACTAACGATTTAAAATCTTCTCATGTTGCAGAAAAGATTGTGGACAAGCAGTTGAATCTCCCGGACTCATCCCAAACAGAAGACAATTGTAAGCAAACTTTAAATTTAATATATGAGTGATGTTCAATAATATGTTGTGGGAATGACAAGAAGGACAGAAAGTAGGACTTCAGATTTGGTCATGGTGACATTAGTAGTAGTAAAAAATATATTGGCTCTTCTACAGCATCCATAATAACCAAAATCTCTTTCTCTTTAATATTTTCAGCTAAACCAGAGCGCAAAGATGCATCTGTGGGTACCAGTATACCTCCCAATGTGCCACCTACACAATTAAACAATTTAAACCAGACATCTTCCACACCAGTACGTAAGTCTGAATCACCAGAAAGACGTGAAATCGTTAGGGAAGCTCCATTAGAGCGTCAAATCGTTAGGGAAGTTTCGTTAGAGCGTCCAATCGTTAGAGAAGTTCCTGTAGAACGTGAAATAATTAGAGAGGCACCGCGGAACGTTCCATTGGAACGTCAAGTTTTGAGTCGTGTAGAGCAGCCTCAATCCAGTCGCACATCATCCCAAGTTGAAACGCCAGAAGTTGTAGATGACGAACCGGAGGAAGAAAATGTTGTGTGTGGCTCTTATACACTGCCCTATTCATACATGTCTCCTCAATCACCCGCTCCTACAACTCCAGTTCGTACAAGTTCTCTGAAGAAAAGCCAGCGTTCATCTGATTCAGTGCCTAAAACGCCACCTACTCCCAGACGTTCAGATGCTCACATTGCATTTGGACACACAAGTGTAGCACAAGGAGATGTTCTAAGCGTGAAGCTCTCTATACCAGTAGAGCGAGCGTCTATAGGACACCCCCAAAATATTTCAGGAGTGAGGACCCAACCTCGTCCACAGCAGGGAACGAGCAGCCCCAGTCAGCTTCCAGAATCTACTAATTCACAAGCAGATTCTTCGAAGAGAGATGCTCAAAAGAAAGTTGAGGCGGAGAGAAAGTCAGTTTCTCCCTCTGCAACTGCAGTAGATCCACCGCCGGCCCCTTCACAACAGTTGCCGTCACCACGAGCCCCGCTGGACACTCAAGGAGATTCATCTGAACAGGAGGAAAGTTTCTTTGCTACTAGTGCTAGGTTAGGTCGTGCTGTACTTCGATTTACAATGAGAGCTTTGCAAGCCATGGCAGATTACATTGACACTGCTGCGTCAGAAGATCCTTCGAAAGCGGAACAGCAACGAGCTAACATGCAAGTTCTTTTATGTCTTTTGTTATTTTTACTCGTTGGTTTGATTTTAGCAACAACTCGCTCTGGACCATACAGTACTCCTAGATGGGAATTTCTTATGCCACCGCCTGATTTGTAAATCTAATCAAGTTACTTCTGTTTAAAATGTTGCAGTTTTTCTTTGACTTCATTTAATTTATTAATGGTAAGTAAATGGTAGCATATATTCAATTGTATCATAAATATAGATATCATAAATTAGTTTAATTTTAAAGATATGTTGTACTTGATATTGTTACTGTAATTTATTAAATTATTTAGGAATACGTTTCGTTGTAGGAATGATTATAATATTTAAAGAATAGTGATTTAGATTGTATTTCAATTCTTTCGTAAATGTTGATCCTCAAGAAGAGCCATAGTTTTAAATGTTCGCTGATGTAAAAGATGATTGATTGGACGTGTTCAGAGCAAAATTAAAAAAAACTTAATTAATAGAATCATGCATCTCCACTGCGTAACCTGCTTTGTGACCATCACCATCGCATACTATTTTCATTATAGCATGATGCAACGCAAAACAACGTGTTAATATTTAATATTAGGTATGTTTTCGTGAAATATGAAGCGAAAGTATAATCAATATATCGTGATGACTCAAATCAATAAATCACTCGCATCATAGCTAAGACTGCATCGTTGTTTCAATCTCATCTAATAATTCCCTTATTCTTCGATATCTAATTCATGCTAGTAAATAATGACAGCTATCAATTTATATAATTTAACGATAGCTCCAAACGATTCTCCCATGTACATGACGATTTGTGCTTATAAACTGTAATTTTGATTGTGGTAATTGTCGTATGAGAAATGCATGTAACTGGCCTATGAAACCGGAAGCATTTTTGTAGTTTTGTAGTAAAATTGGACACGCGAAGTATCAATGAGTACAATTTAAATACCTTTATTTATTTCTAACACTCATTTAATCAGTGATACAAGAAAGTGACATGCGCAACATGTTAAAGCCCCCACGGAGACCCTAGGTTTGCTTCATAGTTTGTCGCTTTGAACAACATTTCTTCCTCTGGACCGATAGAAACAAGCTGTATCCAAGCTACAGATAAGGCTTCGAATTCCTTTGAAACGGGCGAATACTCCTTTAACAAGATTGCTATTTTTTCCTTTCTTTGAGTTTCGACAAGATATGATCTGGATAGGCCTTCAGTAGACTCCACTGTGAATGTGAAAATAAGTAGTTGTTATCATATTGAGGGTTGTTTTTTAAAAAATTGATTTAATTATTCAATTATATATGTCACATCAAATCTTCAATTTATACAATACATTATGCGTAAGTGAAATCGCCTATGAATTATTATAACATTTGCTCTCTTGCTCATTCAACTATAACAGCACGTCAGCACGTGTTTGCAAAAATGTCAGCAAATGATGAATTAATAGCAAGATTTTACTAGCTTACTATCATACTCAAAGACGATACATATTACTAAAAAATAAAATTCGGTTTATCTGGCTTTGTTGTACACACAGTCTATAAAATATTACTCTTCACTAATCTTTTAGATAAAAATTTGAAAGTATTGCTTTTTATCATTTAAAACTGGCAATTGTATTCCGACATTACTTGAACTACTTAGGAATTCAATAATTTGCCACTTAGCAGAAGATGCTTAATTAAAAATGCAATACCATTTAATCTTCATGCATTTCTTTGTACGTATACATTAGCTATTTTGTTTGCATTCGTCATTGCAAGCTACGCACCATCAAAGTACAGTTAAGATACGTGTAAATGTTTTCTTTTTAAAATGAGGCTATTTAAACTCTCCTTCAACTAATATCCAACGAATCTGTAAGCTCTACGTAAACTGATGAAAGTTTAAAAACATCATTACACAAATTTAAAAATATTCGGGTAGTTTTAAAATAAATTAAAATGAGACTATGACTTGTTGAAAAATAAATACGAGTAGTACTGGTTAACAATAAGTACAAAGATAGGGGATGTATTACATTACGTTTTATGAGGAAAGCCATAATTGCAATGCACCGGTCAAAGTTCATCAAAGACACAATATGACGTTCTCAGTTGTCTAACCACTATATACTTACTTTTATCATATACCTACATATATACGCGGAATGTTTATTTCTTAACGTTTGTCAGTTAGATCAAAGTACATGGATATTATATAAGGTATCATTCATATTTAATAGCGTTCATGGAAACACATCACATTTACGTTATAAAACACTTTCGGCGTTTTCTAAAACCTGCGGTACATCACATGACCTACTCTCACTAGTAGAAGCACCTGATGGTTTAGACTTTTCCTTGGCGTGAGATTTCATGCCTTTCTCTTCATCTGTCTCGCCGCTTTCACCGGTCGAGCAGACATCTGGAACTCTGCATTCTCCTGGAGACAAATTGGAATGAACACCACCAGCGGCACTACACCGTTTCGAGCCACTACCCGAACTCCCGATCCCATTACCATTTAAAATCGTCTGGAACCACTTTTTCAACGTGCTCCCCTTCTTTTCTCGCTCCATCTGATCCGATAACTTGCGCCAATTCGAGTTTTTGCCATCTTTCTCCAGAGCGTGCTCATCCGAAAGATTCTCATGTATGTTTACTTTCATGCTGATATGACCTGCCTCTGTCTCCTGATCTTCATCACCATGGTAGGATGCACTATCGTAAGGATAATTAGGATCGAGAAGGAAAGCAGCTTCATGTCTATCGTCAGAGTCTCCACTAAGTGAGTCACTACTTCGATTTTGAAAGCCTTTTTGGTTTCGGTAGTTCTTATTGTAAGTTGGTCTCTTCTTGACAAAGGCAGATGAGGAAGAATGGTATGGGGGCAATGTGGTACGTTGGGTCTTGGGAGATGAACATACTTGCGAGTAGTCATGGCAGCCTGCGCTACCACTACAAGAGGGTTCTGTGCATTCATTGGCGTGCATGTCGTTGGCATCATGACCGGAAGTTGGTGGTAATTCGGAGAGTGACTCATCAATGTCTGCAGACTTTGAAATTTTTCTTAGCTTAATTGAGGGGCTTACAGGTTGCAAAGTATCTGCTGCAGCTTCTCGGCTATGCAACAGATCCAACGATCTGCACTCTCTCATCAAACCAAGAGATGCCTTCATTCTTGGAGTGAACGCCACTTTTTTCCTGCTCACTAAATCTCTTAACTTTTGGTCACTAGAAGACTGTGCCAAATCATTGGTACTACTAGAGGCTGCAACAGTGTCAACCTTTTTCATTGGGGAAACATTATTTGGCGTATGAACTGTGCTCGAATCACTTGGTGGCTCTATTGTTACTGAACATTCTCCAGCTCGTTTACAAGGTAAGTTGACTGTGAGATTGTCCTCGCGACGTTTGTGCTTAGGGGTGCCTAATGGGCTATCGCGACTAGTTGATCGGTGGTGAGACGACGAGCTGTTTTGTACATTGCTGTTATTGGCCGGATTCGCCATTTGCTGTTGGGCCGCTTTCAGAGATAATGATAGGAGAGCAGGATCGAAACTCGGCCTGCGTATAAAACTTGTACTTCCTTTGTTCGCACCTTGCATGAGATGACTATTGTTTGGACCACTGCCAGCGCAAAAGGAGCCCTGGCGAGAAACGGTCCCACTGCCAGGAAGTTTTGGACTGGCTCTCCTGCGCAAATTCTGTTGTTCCGTGGTGAGAGCCTGGAGACCTCTTGGTCGGCAAAACAGAGGCTTCAGATCTGTTTCTGATCGACGGGGACTGACTGCGCCATCACACGCACCCACTAACCACCATGTTCTAACATTACCTTTACCTTTTAAATGCACCAATCCTCTATCGTTTATCACATACCCACCTATACTGTCCAACATCTGCTTACACTCATCACTGATGTGAATCTTTAATGGCTCTCCATTACTGAAGAAGGAAAAAGATTTGAATTAATGATTGGTTCCTTAGCGGGGACAAACGTCGACGAAGAGAAGAGGAGCAAAAGTGTTGACC
>JAQIXW010000376.1:0-32900 GCA_034700685.1 Willowsia buskii
TGTGACAAACAATTCAAGACTGCTCAGTACCTACGAGTGCACATGTCGCTTCATTCTGATAATTATAAGTGTGGAGATTGTAAGCATCGTTGCAGTAGTAAGTACGATCTCAAAGTGCATCAAAGAACACACACTGGGGAACTACCTTTCAAGTGCCATTTGTGTAAAAAGAGATTTAGTACTGCACGTTACCGAGACCTGCATCTTCGAGTGCACACGATGGAAAAGCGTGAAAAATGTTCGATTTGCCTCAAACGGTTTTCTTACGTGAGCAGCCTGTAGGCCCATGTGCGAACGCACTTTGGTAAGATATGTACATAAAACTACGTCCGTAATATATCATTTTAGTTGCAATAAAAAGTATACCAATTTTTTTATTTCATGATTTGATTAGGAAACTCCGAGTGTTGTTTTGCCGCAAGGTGATGAAAGAAGAAAACATGGAATCACATATGCGCAGCCACACAGGAGAAATATAGCAAACGAAGAAAATTCTTGCTTGACCAGCAATGTAACCATGATGATATTGAAGATCGAACTTATGCTTTTTGTGCCTTTCGCACTATGTTGAAAAACCTTTCAGTTTTTTTTAAACTTGCATTTCTTGTTTCGTATTCGGTTTTGAAGTTATCATGGTTTACCAAACGAATTAGCTCCAGCAACAGTTTTCTGTTTTTTGTATTTGAAATGTTTTGGGTATTGATGTTTTGTTAATAAAATGTTCTCAAAAGAATTTAGTTATTATTTAGTTAACAATGCAATGTTGCTTTAAATATAATATTTTTTAAATTCCATTTTAACCTAAACGACATGGATTTAATGGCATGCAATGCTAGATATGCAACTTCCAAATGTCATGTATTTGTCGTATCTTCATGCCATAAAACAAAAAAATTATATTGTTTTGGTATTTGAAAAGCATTGTGACATTTTGACCTCTATATCTCGGGTCACAAATAGTCAACAGATCTGAAATTCCTTTCAGGCTTTTGTATTGACCTAAGGCACCTGTGTACCAAATTTGGTGTCAATCCGTCTAGTAGTTTCCGTAAAATTGTGTTCACAGACAGACAGACAGACAGGATGATAAAACCATGAACCTCCTCTTATGCATGATATGCATTCGGAAATTAATAAAAAGAGTGTATACCAACGACACCGTTTGTGAATTAACCCAGTGATATTGATCAACGAATATCCCGAGATGTTATTCACGATTAAGACCAGTCATGTTCGACAAGAGAATTCATACTCGAGAGACACCATAAAAATGCAAATTTAATTTCCGTTGCTTAACATACTACCACTAGTGGAAACAGAAATATATCTCTTTTTATATTTCACTTCTTTGCCAAATCCTACTATTTTCGCTCTTTTTTCGAAACGCTGGTAAATTTCTAGTTTAGTTTTAAGTACCATTTCGTTTAAACAACAAATATCCAAGTATTTTTTTCTCAAAATAAGTAATATTTATGCTCTGACATCTTACAAACAGCTTCAAGTAGATTCCAAGTAATTCGTACGAAACGCCAAATTTTTAAGAAAATTTTGCGAGCCATTACCACAACATTAATTACTTGTAAGCTTGACAACAGTAACTGGTAACTTGCCTTTTCACTTTGCCAGATGTTAAGCAATAAAATTAAAAATATTTAAATAAAAATTATATATTAAGATGCTAGTGTTTTGCCATTTAACATGGAATCCACAATCAGTTTATAAGCTTTTTAAGGATGGCGTTTTTACATATTTCAGACAAAGTTGGGGTTTTTGCTTGGTTTTTTAGGAACAAACCAAAATGACTCAATTTTTGCACATTTTCTTTCCGTTTATGTGTACGCAATCAACTTTTTCTAATGTTTTTCAATATATAAGGTTTACGTTGTCATGTCCATCCTTCTTTTAAGTAAAATAATTCTGGATGTTACCATATTATGATGTTACGTCCAGGCTAAAGCTTAAAATAAATTTTATGTTAGATTTGATCTTTTAGTTTGTTCTTAAAAATTTAATTCCCAGTTCACAAATTGATTTTTGAAGCGACGAAACGAATTATGGTAAATTTTGTTGTTCTTCTTGGTAGTTATATGACTATGTGCTCATAAATTTTTTTGTTTGAAATCGTGCCAATGAGGGAAAGCGGTAAAACTACAACCTTTTTCACTTCACAATAAACCGCAATTCGGTCTTTAAAAATACGCACAATTATTTTTTGTGCGTTCAACTACGAGTGGTCTTTTATGGTCTCTCTCATATATGAGTTATCATGTCCAACATTATTGGCTAGTCTTTATCGGAAATAATTATTTATGCTATTCGATGATCAATACCACTGCATCAGTTAACATGTTGTGTCGTTAGCATACACGCTTTTTATTAAGTTTTAAAAAGCGGTACAAAAGACTAAATTATTTCAAGCAACATTGCATTGTTTTAATTACCTTAACTAAATCGTTCTGAGAACAATTTATTTACAAACATCAATTCGAAAAATCTTTTAGACACAAAAAAAAACAAAAAACTTTTACCTTAACGTAATCTATTTGGTAAACTGTAATAATTTCAAAACCGAATGCAAAACATGAAATGCAAGTACAACAAAAAACTTATAAGAAGATTTATTATCATAGCATGAAGCGCACAACTAACTTGACAGTGTCATTTGTAAGATACAAATGACAGATAATGACAGAAGTAAAATCTTTCGGATCGTCTATTACAGTATAAGTTGGCCCATATAGCGTGTCGTTTCGACGTAAACATTAGGTGGCTGGAGTGGAGCTATATCGAAATTATATGTAGTGACAAATAGGGAGACCAACAGCATCAGACGCTTCGAATTGATGTAAAACCTTTGCTAACAGACCACATAACACGCGGCTTGTTTGAGTATGCAGCAGATGCATCAGATATTATATCTGTCATAGCAAGAGCATTGCAGTGTGGCGACTTTATTGTTATCAACATATATTGTTGTGAATAGAAAATAATTGGATTTGTTTTATTCCATTTTTCATGCCCATAAAATAGCTTATCCATCCACTATGATTCATTGGTCTTTTTATGGATGTAGGTTCCATCGGCATTGTGGCCGCAGAAGTATATTTACAATTGCATCCCCAAGGTTGGTTAAATAAATTAATTGCGAATACATCATTCTTATTTTTGATTTGAAGTTGCCAAACCGCTTTGTGTGGTATTTGTGCTTTCTCTCCAGGCTTAAGCTGTGCAGTTTCAGCATAATCCATGCATATTGCCAAATCATGAACAGGAACCTGGCAAGTTGAGGTTGTTAAAACATGTTGAATTTCTTTGGCATCTGCAGTCCAGTTATTTTCATAAAATGCATATTCGTACGTTAAAAACTTGTGTTGCTTAACCCATGTTCTTTCAACATGATTGGAATATGTGTTGGGTCTTTTTATTTTGTATAGTCTGTCGATGACTGTACCACCAGCCAATCCGCCATATTATTCCGTTTAATATCAGGAAAAGATCGCTACTTTAATGTTGAACCCGTTTGTTCGGGAGCACTTCACCTTCAGTACTCACCTTTTCACCGCCCATTTCTTCTTCACTGTCGTCTACTTGCTGGGTTAAAGATGTGCGTTGTCGTTTATTACTTTTTCGTTTTCAGTTTCCGATGATTACGATAATTCGTTTTCGTGATGAATGACTTGCCAGGGCGTTGTATTTATAGTATCACAGTTCGTAGTATCCTGTATATCAGGATGTATGTGCCCAGAAAAATATTCTATTGCTTGCTTTGCTAGTAAACCCAATTCACCTACGAGTGAATGTTAATTGCGTTTTACAAAATTAGAATGAAAACTATGAACCGCGTTATTGTCTGCAGTTTTTATATCATCATGTGACTGAGCTTTAGAATAAGCGATATCCTGTTAATTTGCTATTTCGTCGTCACTGTCTACTGGCTCCTGCGCAGCATCTATATTTGTCCCAGGTCCTAAAGGATATGTCCTGGAGCGCGTAGGGCTCCACTATCGATAATCACTTTAATGCCTCCACCAACACATTAAGCTCCAATAACAATGGCCGGAGCAAGCAAACTGCTTAAGGTGCGACAACAGCTACCTGTTGTCGTACCTACCGCAGCAAATCCAATAACAGTTGCACTCGTAGCAGCAGAAGAAATAACACCGCCAGAATTGCTAATCTCGGAACCAGTTGCTTATGATTGGGAGAATTTTTATTCTGATGACTATGACTTCAGAAATATCTTAATATTAGTTGTCTTATTTCCTCAGAATTTAGTTGTGTAAAAACCCTTTCTTTGTCTTTTCAGAATCCGGAATAGAATCAGATGTTGCCATCACAAGTGCTACAGAACAACTGACATTTAACCGTTTAAGCACCAGTATTACCTGCAATATAATATGATCTAAAAATAGCAATGAAAAATACTCCTGCTTGGTGCTTGCCGGAAGTGTTAGCAACGACGACAGCGACGGAATGTATGTATGTATACATTATTTGTGGTGAAAGTAATGCAAAACGTACATACATACACACATTTTACACATGTAGGAGCTTTGCTCCGTTGGATTATGTGTCTTGTTAGCGTACTGCTAAGCGCAAATCAACGGTTACAAACCGTACAAGACAATTTCTTTGCTTTTGCGTGGGTAAGTTGATGCGACTTTAAAGACGTTGCATACTTGAAACAGATTACAAATTTTACAGGTCTGGCGCTTTACCTCAATGTGCGTTTGATAGTGATTATGAAGGTAATTGGTTTTTGCAAGTAACGTTGCAAAACACAGACATTGTAACTTAAGGTTTCCATTTTACAAACTCAGGCGGAGACAGAGTGATTAGAGCAAGTCAAGAACAACTTAGCATTTGACAGTGCTCAAGAAAAAAATTTCCTTTTTACACTTTTTTGCTGGTTTGTGCTGAATCGAGAAAGGGGTATACGTGACATTTTTTGCCAAGTATGAAAGAAGTACCAACACGCATTAAAACAATGGTTTTTGTTTTTTATTCAAATGCGTCCGAGTGATTATTTCGAGTTTATTTCTGGACTTTTCATTTTTCTAAACACTTTGTTTTATTATACAATTTCGTTGCAAGGTACATATACTCTGTTAATCCTGCATATGAAGAAAGGCATTTTGTAATAGGAAAGAAAAGCACATTAAACAAAAAAGGATTTAAGCCGACAGGGAATTATTGAATGACGTGAACGACAACGATTTTTTTGGCTCTGTACCTACTTACATGCATACTACTTTAATATTTGCATGCATGCATGAAATCTAAATATGTTGTATGTCTATTCTATAATGATATTAGTACCAGTAATTTGACATTTACTCTGTCTTTAACGTTCGTGACGGAAAACAAAATGCGATAGCTTAGATTTTCAGCAATAATAATTAAAATTTACTCAAAGAATCTTAGTAAAAATCTCAATGGAAAAACCATTGCTGAATTTTTCATGGCGAATATTTTTTGGCCGGATCGGAAATGAGTATAACTGACCATATTTTATTTAGGATTAAAAAAATTATGCCCCTCCACAGCTCGCAGCCCTCTACAAGGGTATCTTTCTAATTCCAGCTTTACACGAAATTAAATCCAAAACATTCAAAGTAATTCACAACCACCCAGTATTGTCCACGATTATTAAATATCAGAATTTAAGGATTTTGCATTGTCAAATGATTTAATAATCAAACAAAACGACAAAAACGTGCGTGCGTAATGCGTAATAAAGCGTTCAGACTGCAACAATGAAATTATGCGTCAACTTGCGGATGAAAATACGTATCGACATCATACTTTCTCGTTGGTCGTCAAAAAGTAAACATTCCACTGGGGTTCTAATCTCAAGTATTGTTAAATGTGTAAACAGAGGGGATACTATTATATTACAATTTTTTAGAAATCGATAATGTAGGTTTAAATATAATAAACAAGAAATGCTTATTAGGATAGCGAGAAATGCTTAAATGTCATTTTTCCTTCTTAAAAAAGTATCAGCTTTTTAGGAGACACTATGAAAAATAGTTGCTCAAGGAATTGGATAAATATCCAATCCAAAATTTCAGATATTCGTAGTTGAATTGAAAAACTTTATAGCATATTTATATGCAGTTCAGTACAAATTCATGCATTCAACTTCAAAATTCAACATGCAAATTCAGTATTCATGCATAGATTCAATGCTTCCAACTGTAATTTACAAAAAGCAATATAGCACCACAGCGCAAAAGCTGTAGCAACCATTAACTGTTTTTTAAATCATGTGTTAGTTACTTATCAAACTGGGTAAAGTGCACGGAGAACGCACGCGCATAGTTTTCATAATTTACTGTAATTTACCTACTTGCGTTGCGATTACCGGTAAAGGCAAGTTTATGTAAGTGATTCAAAAACTAACATCATTTACATCAATGAAAAATACTCTAAATACTGTACCGTTTTAATATCATAAACGTAGTACATTTTGTTTGTCATGCCCGTTCCCAAAAAGCAAGCTGAGAGAAAAGATGTTCGAGAAACTAAACATACCCTACAGGAAGACACAGCAGGCACAGAGAAAAATTACCATTAAGAAGAAAAATTAAATGAAAATAACCCTGAAAATGTGTCTGATGAAATGATACGATGAAAACAGATTGTCTGACTAGTCAGACTGTTTTTTTCTATATTTTTTAAAGTTTAATTTTCACTTCCCCCAATCGTAACTTTTGTATGTTTGCACTGCAGCTGAAAATCCTCTCAACCTCCAACCAATTACGGCCGGGTTACTCAACCGTGTTTGCTTAATAACTTCCAAAAAAAATCGAATTTTGCCAATTCCTTCAAAAAAATTCTAGACCATTTAATTTTAAACCTTCATGCCAATTTTGGGAATTTTTGTTGAAAATTGTGGTTGCTAGGGTCATCTCCCCAAGATGCACAAATTTCATTTGCATTCCTGCCGTTCATTAACATGGCACCCAAAAAGTTTTCCAAAAGCACTAAAAATCATTCTCTATTCAAACATTGAATTTGTTTCGATTTTTAAAAATGCATTTTTTCACTATTTCTGCATGCTGTCGGGATTACTCATAAGTAATGTGATAAGTTGGAAATTTTGGAATCGCTGGTTTTGCGCTAGCAAGTAGAAATAGATTCGCGCCCACGCAGAGTCCGCAATATATGAAGCACACTTTCATGTGTTTGTCCCTTCTACTTTTCAATTTTGTTTTTAAAGAGAAAATTGAAAGTGATTAAGTACATAATATTGAAGATAAAAAGTGGTTATCATTAAAATGCGGTTCGAATCCTCTTATTCTCTTTTGCAGCATTTCACAGAAAGAAAGAAGCCATTTATTTTGATCGTCTTATCTACTCGTTTCCAGCATAGGTTGATGGGTTGAAGCTCATTACCATAAGATTTCGAAGAACCTCAAAAGAACCTAAATACTTGATCGATTTGGATTGCATGAAATGAATATTGAGTCGTAGTGCAGATGTGATTTTGAACATTTATTGTTTTTGAGCCTTCATTTCCTCCACATTGCTATTTTTTTAGTCTAGTAAATGTCAGAAAAAATCCCAAAAAGTTTGACATTCAAACTTGATATCCCTAAAATATGGCGCCATGTCTGCAAAAATAAGCTGACATATGTTTTAATATAATTTTTTTAAATTTTTTTAGGGCAGCCTTCGTAGCAACATTTAATAATCAAATCTCATTAATCAAGCGACTTGCGGGATCACCAAGATGATGCAAGTTGCACATGCACAAGTATTTTTCCTTATAGAATTGCATACATAACAGCAAATTGAAAGCAACTTGACCTTCAACCAATTTATGCAAAAAATAAGCATAAAAACTTGTTGACATTTTAGTTCAAACATTTTAAAAAAATTGAAAAAAATTGATTTGACCTTATGCTTTAGGTTGGAAATTTTCCTGTCGGTTGCGGCATTGCTGTCTTCATTCTCGTTCAGGCAACAGGAAGCCAGCATTACATAAGAAAGTCATTTTGTCAGTTGCCTTAAAAACAAGTCTGTTTTTCCAGACAACAAGAAATAAATCCTTTCCGACTTTAAACATTTCCGATTTGACTGCAAACCAAAAAAACGGAAAACGATGTCGACTCCATTAATGTGGAAAGCCTTGGAGCTTAACAAAAACGTCTACAACAGACTTTTGTATGGATACATGTTTTATGTAGACACCACAATCATGGAATTTGCTGTCGAGAAAAGCAAGCGAAAACTGATTCCATTGTATTGCTCGTTTCCTGCTATTGCTGCACTCCTTCTATTTTCTTTCAAAATTGTCATCAAATTCATATTTGTTTCAAACCAAATTCGTATAGACGACCTGGTTTGTACAATAGCTTTTACTTTGGGATTAATTTTATGTTGCAGCCTTAATTTAATTTTCATATCATGCGCGGATGAGCTTTCTTGTAGTTTAAACATGCTGTTCAAGTTTCAAAACAAATTTTACAGTATTTTTCAGAAGTTGGAGAACAGAAGGGACATGAATTTGGAATGCACGCATCTTCTCAAGCGAGGTAACTTTTATAAGTGCAGGCATACTTGAATATCCACTTACAAATTCACAAATTTTGATATTTTAAATCACAGACTAAAAAGCTGCTAATGGGACACCAGTCTCCTGACACATTGGGAATTGTAATGAATGCCTTGGTAATCATGGAAACTGTCGTCGGAATTCTAGCGCCACCATTGTTAATATTTTTCGGCTATGATCTAATAACGTCGGCAACTCGACAGTGGGTTCTTGCGCCTTATCAGACGGTTGGACTAACGATATTTAAGCACGCCATAGTTCAATGGTGTACTTTAGAAGCTACTAGGGTCTCTTCGATTAGCCTTGTATTAGTAATGGGTGTTATTAACACGTATATTCGCTGTCTCCGCAAAATCAAATTGTTACGTCCAAATATTGAAAGCATATTCCTATATCAGCAGCTTCGATGCATTCTCAAAGTAGGACATGAGCCATTTAAGTATGCAGCAGGAGTTTTAATGTTGGTTGGACCACTTATTCTCATTGTTTCTAATATTGTTGTGATAAAGTTTTCAAATGCACTTCCGCTCCAGTTGTATATCTGTTTCATTATGATCGTCATATTTACTTGTGCAGCAATATTTGAAAGTGTACCAATGGCCACTGAATGTCATGAGTTTAGTAAACAGTTGTTGCAACATCATTGGAGTGGTGTAAGTCTACTTGAATTCCGATCACGAAAGCGCTCAGAGTTCCTTATTTGGAGGAAACTTTTAAAAGCTCAGGCGCCACTATCCTTTTATTACGGAATTGCTGTTTTTGAACATTTAACAAAGACCAATTTATACGCAAACATTGTTGACTATACTATTAATCTTACACTGCTTATTGGGTAACGGGGATGATCTAAAAAAAGAAACGATTTTTTTACTCTGGCAGATTTATGTTTATTTATTCTGGTATTTTTTTTGCATGCAAAGCATTGTATGTAATTTATGCAATATTCATTTTAAATAAAATACTAGTATTGCATACTATCAATAACAAATTACTTTTATAAAGTTAAGAATTTTTTAAATTCAATAAAATTGTCACTCGTGAGCTACATATTATAATTAAACATTATTAACTAGGCAACTTCCTTGAGCCACAAGACTGGGTGGGTTGCGATAGCATCACAACTTTAAATTGAATATAGCTGCAATTTTTTTATTTATAGTCCCACATTCATTATTGCTAGTTATATATAATATGAAGAGAATTTCCCAAGGATTAGTGGAGTCCCGCATGAAAATTTTTACTAGTGGTAAGAAGGCAGACCTACAATCTAAAGAGTGAAATCAGGAATGTAACTTCAATCAATCAATGAATACCAGGTAATTAATTCATCCAGACATTTAAATCTTTTTACACCGACTCATAATTCTTTGCCGTGAAGAACAGTGCTCATGTGTCCTGAAACAGTGCACTGATCATCTCATCAACTTCACCTATGGGCTACTTCTAGTTCAATGAAATATGTTTTCCTCCACAGATGACCATTCTGAACTTATATCTTCTTTAATCTTTCGCTCATGAAGGAAAATTGTTCGTCGCATCTTCAAAAAACTCTTTTTGAATTTGTGGAATAAAATGGATTCTCATAATAAAGGATTGATTATTTATAAGATATTCACCGCAGAGATAATTAAACTTCCTATTTTTTAGTTGTCTTAACTCTTCGAAATTGAAAGGCAAATGATTTCTCCACCCATGAATACATGCATACTATGCAAATTACCGATCCATTTTCAGTTTCGGAGAAATGGTAACAATAATCAATAAGTAAATTCAGCATTCGTGAACCTCAGAGATTATTGAACTGATCATATTTTTTAGTCGTCTCTTCGGAATTGAAAAGCACGCAATGTCTCTGTGCATCTGCATAAATATTATGGAGATGATCCATTTTCTGTGTTACTCCCAAATTCGATAGCCCAGTTTTTACAGTGATGAGTAACAAAAATATTTAGCCTTTTCCCTGAATGGGAAACTGAAGATAACCCCTGACAAGGAAAATCTCAAGTCTAAATAAACGATAACCCAAAATTTAATAGTTGGAACTTTATTTCAAAATAAGTAACTTGTTAGTGACTTGACAAGAGACTTCTTAGTCCGAGGACTGATTTCCGAATAATGATAACTTAACAGTTTTCCTAGCATATTTATACCATTTTCTCCTTCCGGGGCGATGTAAAGAAAACTGAACATTCGTTCTAAAAATAGATTTGGAAACAGGAAAAAATCATCATAATGACGAATGAAAAGATAACGGATATTAAACAAAATAGCTACATACTAATTAACTCCGGAAGTGCTCTACATAATGAGTGATTCTACCAAATTCATAAGAAAATGACCATTAGCATCTATCTACATTTAGTATCGAATGAAATAATCAAATCTTAGAATCTATTATTCAATGTCTTAACTAATTCTCAATTAAACTGGACATCAAATTATAAATTTGCAAAGTACAACTAAAATCATTTACGACTATGAATAGCCCCTTCAGCATTATTCAGTTCTTGCAAATAAGGCAGCAACATTCTGTTTACAGGTGTGCGGTGATTAATTTTGAGAACTATCAAAAAAACACCTCAGTCAGATCTTAGACCACTACAGAAAGACGCTGGAAACACTGGGGATAAAAGGACTGAAGTTTTGTGGTTTTTCCATCCATATCACGTTTTACCAGCTACCTATAATAGAAAATCAAAAACCGCTGGAAATCCAAAACCGCCGGAAAGGAGGAGTTCCACAAGTGTTCAGCTGGAAGCAGCCCCGTCATCCTGGGAAATTTGTCTGCGAAAATTGAGGAATTTACAGCTGACAAATCACTCCTCCCAAATGCTCCAGAAGTGGACAGCTAGTTCCCAATTTTACGGTGTTGAAAATTGAAAACTTTTGAGGTTTCATGGGGCAACCCCATAGGAAACCTAATAAACACAATACATACATACATACATACAATTTGACGGTGTTGAGGATCTCCAAATTGGTTTGGTGGATGAGCTATTCAGGTTGCAACCAGATCCGTTCATATTTCAATAGGGTATGGATCTGAAGATAATGCAGATGATTCAGAGGTCGTTCCCGAACTTGAAGGGAATCAATGTCGACGCTTCTGAAAACGACTCATTTGAAATCCTTCTTATCCGACTGTTGGGATCTGTTGCGTTAAGTTCAGTTGGTGAGGATTCAGTTCAGAGCTTCTTGACCGGCATTCCTATCCCGATGATCGATGAGTTCAAGGCTGATCCAGGGCACTGGGCTCAAATGGAAGTTAAATCGGGTCTTGCAAAATTCAAAGGTTTGTATTGATAGTATCTGTTATAAATTCTAGTTTCTGACAGCTTTCCTGAAGCAAATATTTAAGTAAATCGTTTCCATTTAGTTGTTTTAGAGCTTGAACAGTTGACGTTGGAAATTGTGAGGCGAAATGAAGACGAGGAAGAGCTCAATCTTGACCTGACATTCAACGTCGTTCTCATGGAAATGACGAATTTAAAGACGTGCGTTTTAAAGGTGTTAGCTGTCACTAGAACGGAGTGGGAGGAAGTTCCCCACCGCAAATTGTCAATCAACTGAATTGCTTCTTGTACTTCAACTTTTATTGTAATTTGTAATGGCTTTTTTGCGAGTTTAGTTCTATCATTGTGTTTCTTCATTAACTTTCCTCTCTATTTTCGTATACTCAAGAAAGTTTTAATTTAAACCTAAGAATGAATGTAATTTTTGTGCTATTTATTTGAGCGGCTGTATGCATTGCTTTTTGATTGTAAGACTAACCTAACGTTTATATAATTAAATTTATTCACAAAATCATTTTTCCTGCTTAAGACTTTTGTTATCTTTTGTAAGAAAGTGTACCTTAAAATTTCCATATTCTATGAAAAATATTTCAAAATATTCCGAAGAAGGTATTGCATCCGGATACAAAATTTCAAATGCCCGTTTTTCCGCCAACAAATTCAAAATGTGCTGATATCTTAGCTAAATACCTAATTATGGCGTTTGGTTATCGCTGAACTTAAACTCATTTTTTATTTTCTTACAAATACCGATTCTCAAAGCAATTCTAGTGAGATCATAACTGACTTAAAATTCATTTTAAGCTTTAGTATTGACGTGACATCGTAGTTTGGTAACATCCAGAACTATTTTAATCACGAACGGATGACGTGGGGGACAAAATATATTGGAAAACATTGGAAATGAATTGAATGTGTACGCAAAACAAAAGGAAAATATGTAAAAATGGTGTTTTTTTGTTTCCGTTCGAAAAAAAACCAAGCAAAAACTCCAACTTTGTCAGAAATTTGTGATAATGACAATCTTTAAAAACCTTATTGTAAATTGCGAATAAGCTCATTTCATGCTAAATAGCACGACAATAGCATACATTATTTAGCGTAATTTCTAATTAATCATTTTTATTTGCTCAACACAAAACAAATGTCAAGAAATTAAAATTTACTTTCAAATAGACAGATACCGTAGTTCCAGCTTGAGAGTAATTGTTTGTTACGGTAATTGCTAATTGGTAACGAGAGTCAAAATAGTAGAATTTAGCAGTGACTTTGAAATTTCTCAAAATGTCAAAATTGAAAAATGTGGACTATCATGAAACGGTTAAGAAGTGAAATTTAAAAAAAGATATATTTCTGACTCTACCAGTGGTAGTTAGTTCAGTGACGGAAATTAAATTTGTATTACTCTGTTATGGTCTCTCAACCGTCGTCGAACATGGTTGGTGTAAATTGTGAATAATTTCTCGCGATAGTCGTTCATCAATACCACTGCGTTAATTCACAAGAGGTGTCGATGGTACACACGCTTTTTATTCAACTTCAAAATGGAGTACAAAAAAATTTTCTTATTTCAAGCAGTACTGCCTTGCTTTGTTTATCTTAACTAAATAGTTTTGAGAACATATTATTTACAAAACATCAATGCCCAAAATAATCAAAAAACGAGAAACAAGACAATTAACAAAATGTTATTCGTTTGGTAAACTTTGATAACTTCAAAACCGTATACAAAACATGAAATACAACAAAATTTATCAACATAGTGCGAAGTGCACAGAAAAGCTAAAGTGAATCGTTTAATCTGCAATATCATCACGTTTAAAGTACACGTCTAGCCGACCTTGTTTGCTTCCTTTCCTATATTTCTCCAGTGTGGCTGTCTCTTATCATCTTGCGGCAGAACAAACACTCGGATTCACCTAATGACATCATGAAATAAAGAATTTGCATACTTTTTCATGCACATACAAAGAAATATTACGAACAAAGTTTTTATATACTCTGCTTACCATAATGTGTTCGCATATGATTGCGCAGAGTGCTCATGTAAGAAAACCGTTTGCTGCAAATCAAACATTTTTCAGGCTTTTCCATCGTGTGCACTCGAAGATGCATATCTCGACTATATTCGTGGGTAAATCCTATTTTACACAATTGGCATTTGAAAGGTCGTTCACCTGTGTGTGTTCTTTGATGCACAGTGAGATCGTTCTTATTCTTGCAGCAATGCCCGCACTCTTCACACTTATAGCGATCAGAATGGAGCGACTTGTGCGCTCGCAGGTACTGAGCAGTCATGAATTGTTTGCTACAAACATCGCATTTGTAAGTCGTTTCTCGAGTTTCTTGATGAATTTTTTTGTGGCGAATAAGACTGCTACCGTCTGCAAACGACGCATGACATACTTCGCATGAATAACGTCTCTCACCAGTATGAACTCTGGAGTGCGTTGTCAAAGAATCTTTTCGGGAAAAGGTCTTCTCGCAGATTTCACATTTAAATGGTTTGCTTCCTGTGTGCACCAACTGGTGTGTTTTAAAACTTGCTGATTGACTGAAAGATTTCTGGCAAATTTGGCAAACGTATGGTTTGACCCCGGTGTGTGTTCTTTTCTGAACAGTTAAAATACCTTTAGTTGCGAAACCTTTTTGACAGACATCACACGTGTACGGCCTCTCTCCCGTATGAACTCGTGTGTGCCTATTTAATCCATCCTTGGTTGAAAGCAGTTGATCACAAATGTTGCACGCATGTCGTTTGGCTGCCATCGTTCTTTGGATTCTGATCAGGTTTCAAAATAAACTTTTGGAGATTAAAATAATGAGTGCAAAAAATCGTCTATCAGCTGTTTTGATAGCAAAGTTACACAATAAAATTGATGCTTGATTATAGTGTCGTAATGAACTTTGTGTATATTTAAAAAAGCGGAAAAACATACAAAACCTATATTTTCGAGTTTTTAAAGCAAGCACGTATAATTTCGCAAACTGATTGGTTGTTTTAGAATATTAAAGTCGGACATTTCTTCAAGGTGCAGTTTAGTTTATTGAAATGTGCATCGGGTGTGTGTGCATGAGTCTGGTAAAAAATGAGAGGAACTGCTACGGCAAAAAGTATTGGACTGTTATTCCTTTACCAGAATGTCCTAGAAAGCTGTGCTAGAATGAAAATGATATTGGGAAGAAATATAAACTTAACATTGTTAGGATTGTGAAACCTGTGCATAAATGCGATACCTATTCTGACTCTTTTTACGGCAACTGGTCCGCATGTTAACGAAGAAACGTGCGAGTTCCAAAACAAAAGCATTGAATTAAGAGTATCTCTACCGTGTACCTTACTTAAACTGTAATTTTCCTTGGACACATTTACGCATTGAAATATAAGTTTTCATCCTTTTTTAAGCCAACGGGCTTTTAATAAAGGACCTTAGCAATTTGTTGCAAGGCAGTGGTAGTAGATAGTTGGGTTTGCTCATGATTTTTGCTGAGGTTAGGTCTCCACAAGTATTCGATCTTGGTGAGAAGGAATGAAGAAATGTCGTTCTTCAGGTCGGCATGCCACAATAACTTGTCTACTCTGTTTTCGTAATCAGTGCCCAATTATCTACCTTTCGTTTTTTTCTGAATTTAATGTACGTAATATTTCGACCAGTCTCGGACGTCGACCACCTTAATCTGTTTGCAAATTGATAAGAACAAAAGAAAGAAAGCTAAAATGGTCGATGCGAAAAAGGTTTTCAAGGCGCTAAATGTGTCTCACACGCCAACCATGGGCTGCACAGTTACCAAGTTTAACCATCTTCGTTTCTATTGTGAATGTTCGTAACTTTGCACTAGTAGCACATGTTTTAGATACAAAATATCCACAGTTACCCCAACATTAGCTTTACAAGAAATAGTTTTGATCGGTTATTGATACTAGTCTAGCGCTTGTTAAGAAATTTCTTTGGCTTTAAAAATATAATTCTCGAAAATCTATTGTCTTTTGTGAAACAAAAGAAAGATTACGTGGTGGTCGGCGAAACAACAGGATGATATTTTGGACACTACCTCTGCATTACTGCAGAAACAAAAAAGTTCACCTCAAAATTTCCTGCAATTATGACAGCTTTCCACAAGCTGAAGGGTATCATGACAGCACTCTTTCTTGTACGTTGAAACATTGATAATATGCATTTCAAATAACTGAATGTCTGTGAATGGTGAAGGGAGAGAGTTGTACTTTATTTTTTTCTGATTGGCTAGATTGCAAAATGGTACAAGGGCGCTATAAAATATAAAATATAAATATGTTTTTTAATGGACAATACAAAATTCATTAACAACCATGCAAAACATTCGAGCTTTTATGGCTAGCATGACGTTTACTTTAAAATTTAATCCTCGTCACAATCGAATTTTTCTGATAGGCCTACAAAACTATATCTACTTCCTATATTTTTGGATTTTGGGATGCACAAACAATGCAAAATCAAGGATGAACCGAACTAATTATTATTATGCGAGCAAAAACAGTCACAACAAAAATTCGATGCAAATAGTTCTTTCCTGCAATTGCTGTAAAATGTTTACGTTGGTGAACAATTAATACGCTGCAACATTTGAAATGTTCTTGACACATATTGAACTTTTGCAGTCTCTATCAAGAAAGAATTCTCTCCTAGAAGATGATCAGACTTAATCGTAGAAGATTTTCATGATAAGGCCAATATCACGGTATTAATTCTTAAGCGATGTAGCTGTTTTGCACTCCAATTAGCTACTTTCAAACTTAGATACATAAAACACATGGTTTTAACAGAGTAAACCTATTTTATTCATCTAAACTAAATTGTTGTGAAGGCATTTTTTACGAACATTTCTCAGGCTTTTCCCCTGTATGCACTCGAAGATGGAGCGCTCGGTGAGGTGCGTGAGCAAATATCTTTTTATATAATTGACATTTGAAAGGCCGATCCCCAGTGTGTGTTCTTCGATGTACGTAGAGATTTTTTTACTGCTGCAGCGTTGGTTGCATCCCCCACATTTATATTTACCAGCATGGATTAGCTCTTGGGCTCGTAAGTGCACAGCAGTCTTGAATTTTTGCACAGCAGTCTCAAACATCGCATTTGTAAGGCATTTCGCGAGAATGTTTTTTCTTTGTGGCGTTTTAGATAGCTTCGGTCTGCAAAGGATGCTAGACACGTTTCGCATGAATAAGGTTTGTGGGAAGTATGTACCATGCAGTGCCTTGTCACACTTTGGTTGTGGGCAAAAGTTTTTCCACAAACGTCACATTTGAAGTTTTTGTATCCTGTGTGCACCAGTTGATGGGACTTAAGACTACTTGTTGCGCTGAAAGATGTCTGGCAAATGTTGCAAACGTATGGCTTCTCTCCATTGTGTACTCGCTTGTGGACATTCAAATTGCTGCTAGTTTGGAAGCCTTTTCGACAGACATCACATTTGTACGGTCTCTCGCCTCTATGTGCTGACTTAAATGGTGAGTCCTTGCGAACATTTTTCGCAAATGATGCACATATGTCGTTTTAGTGACATAGTTCTTTGAAATCAAATGAGGTTTTTAAATAAAACTAAATTTTATAATCGTCGTCGTTTTCTCAAACTAATTCTTTGTGTATCAATAAGACGATAAAGACCTTGGTCGACTTATTTCAGAATTTCTAAAAGCTAGTGTTTCATGAAATCTTTTCTAGAGTTAAAATGTGAAAATTCTTCTAACTAGGAAAGCGTTTTTTTGCTGTAATGTTAATATTAAGTTTTTGCGTGTGACTCGGTTAAATGCAGATGGTAAACTGGAAGTATCTGCAGGTGAAATGCTTTGTTTTTCCTTATTTGAATTTTTGGTCTCTGAAATTGCGAAAAGCAGCAGTCGTAGGATCAACCTTATATTTTGTGAGAATGAGTTGGTCTGGTCCTGTGGCTTGTTTTATAAAAGGGTGGCAAGTTTTTCATACCTTTGCGGCTACATTATGTGCAATGCATGCAATTATGTAGGCTACATAATTGCATGTTAACGAACATACGTACTGCTTACAAGTAAATAGCCTTGAATTTAGGACACACTAGTTGAAAGCTGATATTTGCGTGCGAGGGACACTTGTATATTTGTGTGTCCTTGAAAAATTAAACTTTGAGTAGGGTATACGATAGAGATATTAAAGCGAGTACCTAAAACTCAAAATGAAGCTACATATCATTGTGGAAAATGGATATTCCAAATGTAATGCTTCTGACATGGAATATTCGTTGTCTAACTTCCATTAAAATTGCCGTCAGGGTAATCTTAATAGGTATCGCATTTATGAGCAAACATTTAAACCTTTACATTCAAACCCAATAATTTTTTATCCTTGCTCCGCTTTTTATAGCATTGTGGTAAAGGAATAAAAATCCATTACAGAATACTGTAGCAGTTAATCTCCATTTTTCAACAGACTCATGCACACACACTAGATGCAAGTATTTTAATAAAATACATTGAAGAACTGTATGACTTTACTATTCTAACGCAGTTTAAAAGTTGGTTAATACTGTACGTGTTTGTTCTCAAACCTCAGGAATAGGTTTTACACTTTTTTGCTTTATTTAAAAATACACAGAGCGCATTACGACAATAACTAAGCGTCATTTTTATTGCATTACTGTGCTATCAAAAGAGCTGTTTACGAGTTTTTGTCCCACTCATTATTTTATTTTCCAAAAGTTAGTTTCAAAATCTAATCCGAATCCATAGAACGATGGCTCCCAAACGACATGTGTGCAACATTTGTGATAAACTTCTTTCAACTAAGGAACGCTTAAATGCACACACACGAGTTCATACGGGGGAGAGACCGTTCAAATGTGAAGTCTGTCAAAAGGGATTTAAAACTAGTAGTGACTTAAAAGTTCACAAAAGAACACACACAGGGGACAAACCATACGTTTGCCAAATCTGCCAGAAATCTTTCAGCCATTCGGGACATCTTCAAAGTCATCAGTTGGTACACACAGGAAGCAAACCATTAAAATGTGCCGTATGCGAGAAGACCTTTTCCGAAAAGGCTTCTTTGACAAAGCACTCCAGAGTTCATACAGGGGAGAGGCCTTACTCATGCGACTTATGTCATGCGTCGTTTGCAGACGGGAGCAATCTAAAACGCCACAAAGAGACACATCGTTCTCGAGAAGCGACTTACAAATGCGATGTTTGCGACAAACGATTCAAGACTGCTTGGTACCTGTGAGTGCACAAGTCGCTCCATTCTGATAATTATAAATGTGGTGAGTGTGGGCACCGTTGCGGCAGTAAGAACGATCTCAACGTGCATCAAAGAACACACACTGGTGAGCGACCTTACAAATGCCGTTTATGTAAAAAGGGATTTGCTCAAGCATCTCATCGAGACGTACATCTTCGGGTACATACTGGTGAAAAGCCTGAAAAATGTTTGATTTGCAACAAACGGTTTTCTCAGATAAGCGGTCTGCGCAAACATATGCGAACACATTTTGGTAAGCAGAGTATATAAAAACTACGTCCGTAATTTTACTTTCTAGGTTCCACATAATATATCCATTTTTTACATTATTTGATTAGGACAATCCGAGTGTCTGTTCTGCCTCAGAATGATAAGGGAAGATAGAATGGAATCACATACGCGCAGCCACACAGGAGAAGTATAGCTATGGTCGATTTAAGTATTATAATAACGCTAATCGAACACTTCACTTCAGATTTATATGCACAATGTTGATAAATCCTTCAGCTTTTTCTTAAACTTGCAAGTGATATTTGGTAGTCGGTTTTGAAATTATCACAGTTTTCCAAGCGAATTACCTTTCGGTAAAAGTTTTCATTTTCTCGTATCTGAAATGATTTGTACATAAAATTTCCTCAAACTATTTAGTTAAGATAATTAAAACACTACAATTTTGTGCACTTCGCACTTTGCGGATAAATGTTTCAGTTTTTCTTTAAACTTAATTTTATTTTTTGCATTCGGTTTGAAATTATCATCACGGCGTTTTGGTAAACGGTTTTGTGTTTCTCGCATTTGAATGATTTTGCGTGTTGATGTTTTGTAAATAAAATTTCCTCAAAACAAATTAGTTAAGATAAATAAAACAATGCAATGCTGGTTAAGGTATGAAAATTTGTTTGCACTCCAACTTAAAGTTGAATAAAAATAGTGCATACTAATGACACCGCTTGTGAACAAGCCCAGTGGTATTGATCAACGATTATCCCGAGAAATTATTCACGATTCGGACTAATCATGTTCAGCGAGACAACTCACGCTTGAGAGAGGCCGTAATGTAAGTTTAATTTCCGTCGCCTAACTTACTACCCCTCTGGTAATAATAGAAATATATCTCTATTTATACTTCACTTCTTAACCAACTCATAATAATCCACATTACTCAACTTTGACATTTTGAGAAATTTCAAGATCAATGCGAAATACTACTATTTTGAATTTCTTTTCCAAATGTTTATAAATTCCTTAATTTAGCTAGCTACCATTTTGTTTACATTTGACAAACATCCAAGTATTTTTTCAAAATATACATACCGTAAATTCCCTATTAGACGCCCTCTCTCACTTACTAGCCCCTCCCAAATAGACTCCCATTTCTTTGAGAAGTAGCTTAATGATAGTGGAAGCTTCTGCAGTTTAATTTTTGTTCTTCCAACTATTTCTTTGGAAGTTTATGAACTACATTTCCAATTTTGTTAAGAAGGTAGGAAATTGTGCAAAGACATATATAGTCGTTATTGAATTTGACTTAAGCTATTAGGTTATCACTAGATTATAAATAAAAAATTAAAATCAGTTTATTATAGTGTATGAAAATTAAATCTGTACATGCTAAAGCTTAAAATAAATGTGCAAATACAAAATATGAAGATGGATCAAATGAGATAATGAATATTTAATTATTTTAAGTGCCACTTACAGTAGAATTTAAGCTTCCAACCTTACCCTGTACTTGCAGAATCACCAAAAAAATAATAAAACCCATTAAAGTTTCAGAATACGCCCAGCGCCGTACGTTTATTACAATCCCCGACATCGAAAACCCTCATGTGTTAAGTTTCAGCTGGCTAGCATACATCTATACATATTTGAGCACGCGCGCACGCGAGCACGCACGATGAAATCCATATACGCTGTGCGTAAATAAATATTTACAGTCTTATGCAAGAAAAAATATTCTTGCAAATTAGTTTAATCATATATTATCAATCATTAGTTTAGATTTACATTCAAAATACCAAATGGCGTTCAATTAAATAGCACAAAAAATCATTACAAAATTACAACCTTTCTGAATTTTTAATTAGAACTTTCATAAAAATTGAGTACATGAAGACAGAGATCTATGAACGAAGTTGAACGAAAAAACACAATAAAAGTTCTGAACCTACAAAAAATGCAATTCAAGTTTCATTACAATTAGAAGAAGGAAATCTTTCTGATTGACAATTTGCGGTAAAGCACTTCCTCCCACTCCTTTCTAGTGGCAGTTGACACCTTCAACCCAGATAATTTCCAAATTATTCTTCTATTCGAAAACTAACCACATGACTTCATCAAGCCAACAATTTTCTTTCAATCCATTCAGGAGCCGGACATCTTTTAAATTCGCCATTTTCCTAAGAACCAGATTGAATGTCATATCAAGATTGAGCTTCTCCCCATTCATCATCACAATTTCCAACGTCAACTGTTTAAGCCCTGAATTAAATAAATAGAAACATTTTTAATATTTGCTTCAGGAAAGCTGTGAGAAACTAGAATTTATAATAATCATTATCAGTACAAACCTTTGAATTTTACAAGACCCGATGTAATTTTCATCTGATTCTAGCACTCAGGATGAGCCTCGATCTCATCCATCATCGGGAGTGGAATGCCGGTCAGGAACCTCTGAACTGAATCCTCACCAACTATGCAACTGAACGTAACACAGGAGATCCCAGCAGACGAAGATGAAGGCTTTTCAAATGTGTCATTTCCGAAAATAAGATCGCCACGTCTTTCGTCCCCGTCACACAAACGTCGACAGTGATTCCCCTCAAGTCCGGGAATGACCTCTGAATAGTGCGCATAGTCTCCAGATCCATCCGTCTCTGGAAACATAAACTTCGGATCCAACCTGAACAGCTCATACACAATTTGGAACCAATTGTCCACTTCCGGATCATTTCGGAGGACTGCTTTGTCAATTGCAAATTCTTCAATTTTGGAAGGCACTTTTCCAAAGATGACGGCTCTCCTTCCAACTGAACACTTGTGGAACTCACTTCTAGCGTTTTCCAATTCTCCATCATTGGCAGCTGAAAGAATGTGATAGGGAGAAAAGGACCACAATACTTAAATTCTTTTATCCTCAGCGTTTCCAGCGTCTTTCTAAAGTGGCTCAAGATCTGAGTGAGGAGTTCCTTGGATAGCAAGTTGGGCTTAGTGAGCCCCAGAGCGAAAAGATTGGAATATGTGCTGATGTGTTAGCTGAACACCTAATTATGGCATTTGTTGGGGGCTGAGTACAAATTCGTTTTTCTTTTTCTTACAAAATGCAATTCTCAAAACAAGTCTATAAGGATCAAAAGTAGTATAAAATTATTTTTAAGATTTAGCCTGGACGTGACATCGTTATACGGTAACATCCAGAATTATTTTACTTCACAGAAGGATGGCCGCGACGTGGATAATAATAGACATTGGCAAGTAATTGAATGGGCACACATAATTATGCTGGTCAACAGGCAACAGGCATGAGACGTAGTTGACTGAAACATTTAAAAAGCCCAGCCAAACTCCATTTAAATGAAAAGTCCTTAGCCTCAGGTTCACCCCCCAATATTCGCACAGAATCTCAACGGTCACTACTGCTGCTACTAGAAGAAGGAGCTAGGGAAGAAAACTGTCCGACAATCACCGACACCTCAGCTGATTTCAGATTCGTAATCTACGCATCAAACACTATATCTATGCAAATTTTCAGCGAAATCGGAGACAAAAAAATATTGCCGCCAGATGGAAATCTCTATTAGTATGGCACTTTACTTCATATTTCATATTGTGTGCTTACTTCATGCCTTTTCCTTTTAGTTCTATCATGCTTCGGAAAAAAATTGCAAACTCTATTGCTATTACAACTAAACTAATTTTTGAAAAACATTTGATAAATATTTATCAGTCACCTTCAACCTAAACTTTTGTCTAAGCTTTAACCCTTTGCAGATCTTGTCAAAAATCCCTAATATTAATATTAATGCATATTACTGTCTACTGCTTATTTTAGGATTCTATTTGAAAAATACAGTTTTTGCGCTTAATATGACAGTACGAAAAAATAATAATTCGAAAACTTTGTTTGATTATTGAAGGATTTGACAAAAACCTGTTCCATACGGCTCCACAACAACAATGTCTTGTACATCTTTCGCAAAACAAGCAAGAGGCCAAGGAAACTGGAGATCACAAAGAAAAATTGAAAGCTCTTCTACTTCAGCTACACCAAATTAAGGATTAAGATGAAGAAAAGTTTAAGACACGTATATCTTCAATTCTTGAAAAGCATGAAATGCATTTGTTTGTGACGGCGGTTTGCTACTAAATTCGAGAAATCATCGATCACATGCCTATATTATCAGAAATAATTGGACGACCCGTCGTATATGTAAGGGCTCTCGGGAATGAGATTAACCGTGAGAAAGCTTCATTCACGAACTCTATTCCAGCAAACAAGGATAAGCAAGCAATTAATGCATCGTGGGAAAAAATGCCATTATGACCCATTAATGCCTATATCGCAAACAAAAGAATACCTTTCAAAATACTTTGCCCAAACGTCAACTGTGAACAATTATATAGGGCATCAATACAAACATAAGGCCAACGAAACGAAGAAGGATCAAAGGAGAAAAAATACCATCCACCTTTTAAACTAATCCAAACGCCGAATACATCGACCTGGAAGATCTAAAGCCATTTAATTTTCCATTGGCTTTGATAAAACATAAGTGGATGGCGTTTTCGACTATAGCCGGGCACATTTGCGTTTGTTAGAAGTAGCACAAAGTATATTTACAGCAAAAAAACCTCTGCTGCTGTGAAATGTGTCTCACCTCTGACCAAATTCAAGGTAATATAAACCTATTCTGAAATGGTAGTATCACTAAAACAAGGAAAAGACGGTAAATATTTGGATAATTTTGGATCCGGATTTTGCTAAAAAGACTTTGTTTCCTACGCTTTTGACAAGGAATAATTTTTAAAAGGAGTTCAAAAACGGCAGACGAAAGCATCGAATGAAAGTAAACCAAAGCTACTATCAGATCTTTCGCTTCTGAACTTTGGTTTTTTAGCCTATGTCCAAGTTTTGCCACCTTCTACTAGCCAGTCAGTGACACCAGACACATGAAATGAGTTTAAGCACCACAACAAAAGATCAAATCGTTCACGAGAATCAGATGATCCAAACTGTCAAACAAAAAAGCAGTTTTAGTTCGAGTTTTTTGAGAAACCCAGATTTTCAATCAATCTAGCGAAGCGCATTGTATTGACCATGCATTTAAAATTGCATATTTTGGTAATCTCATACCAAAAGTCAAAACCCTTCAACCACCTGGAAGAGAAAAAACAAAGAGGCGAAGCTCTTTATTGCATTCCATTCAACAAATTGCTGGCCTAAGGCTAAACAAACCAAACCAAACCAAAAGCAGCTAAAAAACTGCAAGGTAACAATTTACCTCCATATGTGAAACTTTTATCAAGTTTTCTTTAGAACTAATCGAATTTAACATTTGTTTTTTTTTGTTTCATATAAGAAGCCAACTTCAACATCTCATTTTGTGAAGAAGGATTTGTAAAAAAGGCTTTTAAATCGACAAATCTGTGGCATAAAGAATATCTGACATCATCTAAAATTTGCAAAGGATAAAACATTTATAAACACAAGAATGAATTTTGTTTATAAATTTGCAGCACCATCTTTACAACATCAAAATGGTTTAATTTATCAGACGACTCCAACTCCAGCAACTTAGCGATAGTATTATGGTGAAAAACCTAGTTGCTATCGACGACGATAACAATTGATGCTATAATTTGATGTGTATTACAAACTATATAAGCTTGATTCATGATTTATTGCTTCTCAAACATAAAACCTGCATTTAAATTTTTAATTAAATTTAAATTAAGTTAAAATTTTCTTATAGTTTTTGCTTGTTGAATAATACTAAATATCCTAACACTATGATAAAACACTACTACATAACATAGCATAACATAATAGTTGAATAACGTGAAAATAAGGCCGAGTCCATAGCAGAAGCAAATGGAAACCATTTTCAACTTCCTAAACGTAAAATAAATTATTCTCATAATAATGTACTACAACCTAGCCATTTAATTAATAAATTCTGTACATATTAGTCATATAAGAAAGAGGTCACCAAGGACCACTCAATCTAAAAAATCCAAAAGGTCCAAAAAGATTCAAATTGATTACAACGCATTATTTGGCCCAACTTCTACTGTTCATGTACCACCTACTCCTAGTAGAAACATCGTATTTTTCGAAGCTGTTCGAGACAGAAGAGTAGCATTATCCCCAACTCCAAAATCTTTCCGCGATCCTGATATATCTTCGGCCGTGTGTGTGTATGAGACAAGAACAATAATGCTGCTGCTGATGACGACAATGAAGCGATGCGGCTGAGTTGTTGATAATGATGTGATTCATTCCACTATGTTACGTTAAGCCGTTACTATACTTAACCGACCGAAAACCCATGACAGGATTTGCATTTTTCATAAACAATGCTCTCATAACTTGCCAACTTGGAAGAACAAGAAACAAACAAGCATTGCCTTTTCCGCTACAGAAGCAGAATATATTGCTTAATGCGATAGAGCAAAGAAAGCAGTTTGGCTCCGCCGATTTGTTGAGGAGCTAGGCTACATCTCAATTGAACCCACCTCCATATTGGTAGACAACAAAAGTGCAATCAGACTAGCAAGAAACTCTGAATTTCACGAGAGAAGGAAACACATTGACGTTCGCTACTACTTCACTCGCTCCTTGCTTGAAGACAAGAAGATTGATGTGGCACACACACCCACAGAAGACCAGACAGCAGTTATACTCACGAAGCCGTTACTGAAAGAAAAGCATCAGCACTGAAAAAAAGAAAAGATGGGTATGACAAAGAAAACAACTCTTGTAGCTTTTCTCTTCACCAAAATGCTCCTGTTTTGCTGCCGGGTCTATCATCTCCATTGGCTCAAGCATTTCCACCCACAACAACGTTCCTGTTTTATGAAAAAATAGTGAAATCCCAATTACAATGGGATTTTTTTCAAATCAAACTGGTCGTAAACTTCCTAAACCCTTGTGAAATGCTTGAAGTGATATTGTAGATGCTGGTTTGGTATCTAAGGCCATAGATAAATATAAATAAACACATCATAAAGACAAAGACACAGACAAACATCAATAAAGAAACATTTTTGGAAGAGATTGAAGCTAGGAATTTGAAATGAATTCTGGGTGGAGATCTCCTCTTTCATGCTGTAGTCGCTGGACTCTCTATTTCCGGATCCGGCATTGCAAATAACATTGCCGAAAGCACTTCTGTCCTATAAAAAATTACAAAATGATAATGGACCTTCGTTGTCGCTTCAATGAAATTATAAAGAATCTCATCTTTCATCAAAAAATTATCACTAGCTAAAAAGCACGACTGTATCGACCAATTCCGCTATTTCAAATATAACCAGCTGACTTACCGCTGGCAAGCATATTTTAAAGACGCGAACCGGCAAAAGAAACAGAAGCGTGTATCCAGGTTTCTACTTGGATACTTCAACTGTGCATTACCCGATCTATCAGAAAACAATAAAGCTGCAATCAGAGAGTACATTAGTCGAAATAAAAGAGAAGCCTTAAATTGTGCCAGATCAGCTCAGATCAGCAGATGAATGTGCTCGTCTTTCGCATAGTTACAAAATATACAAAACGAGAATAGCAATAGATAGTGCCAAAGGTGTGTAGGTCGGAGAAAAGAATCACGGAGCGGAATTTGCAACCGGTATGGTGGAGCCATTTTACATTGCTATGCGAAAAGAAATTGGATTTCTAAGAGATAATGTCATTCTGTGATTCCACAAACGTCGATTTGTTTGTGTGAGGTCGTTAGGTACTTGCCGATTTATTTAATGTGGCAGCTGTATTAAGTAATATTAGAATAAGAAAAGCTTAAATTCTGCGATAGGAATTTAAGCAAAGAATATAAATACTACAGACACCAATGAATTACTATTTTAGCAAAGTTTCGTAGCAGCTGTATTATGAGTGAACAGATAAAAAGTACAGGCTAATATATTTAAAGAAGAAGATGTGTATGCATTTATTCCGTATCTTTTTTCGCCTACGCGACATCACTGACCAACTCTTTCAGTTTCATTTTGTCAGGGAAAGGAAATACGTTTAACACTACCAGATTGCCACTTAATTTTGCCCCAATACGTTGGTGGAAGCTCTTGTCAGATTTTCATTAAAATTTACATAAAAATAACTAACTAACTATCACTACTAACTCTCATAAAAATTATTTTCAATGAGTCCTTAAAAAATTATTTTCGCTACGAGTTCAAATAAAAAATTCACTACCAACTCTCATAAAAGTTTTTTACTGAGTCCTTAAAAAATTATTTTCACGACGAGCTCTCAACAAAAATATGTATTTATATAAACTGTATTTGTTAAAAATTTGTGCTGACAGGAAATTGAAATTGACCGGCACAATAACTTCACAGAAAAATTTATCGAAAGTTCGCCTCATTTTTATGTTTGTCAGTTATTAAGATTTAACTATTTTATTGTACCAACTTTATTTAATTTTGCATCGTCCTGTTTCGTGCTGGTGTCAGTAACAGACAATAACAACTGAATCTCGCAATTTTCGCTTAATTTCTTTTGGCTGTGGGAGTTTCGGGAAAATCACAAAATACAAAATGGAAATAAAATCGTTTCTTCTTCTTCTTTTGCTTTTAGCTTGCGTGTGCTGCGATCCCATCGCTACTTGCAATGAATGCCTGCAATCAAACAAGTGCATTTTTGTTGTTATTTCTGCAGGAATGACTTGTGTCCCCAAGGTCCATAAAGTGACTGGGATTATCTTCAAGACAAGAAAGTTGTCTGGATGTGGTGCTGCGGAAAAGATTTTTTGCTCGTTTTGCAGTGAACTCTCCCAAAATAAATAGCATTTCTGGTGTTTCAGTTCAGGAGACTCAACTTTTAAAATTTTAGTGAGATCAAAGTACCACACATACCCCGGTCTTCAGATCCATTTCCTCCTGGAACATGAACGGATCCGGATGCAACCTGAATATCTCATCCACTAAGCAAACGCAAAGCTCTTCCACACCGGAATATTGGGAACTAGCTCGCTAGAACAACTTCCGGAGCATTTGGGAGGACTGATTTGTCAGCTGCAAATCCCTCAATTTTGAGAGACATTCTTCCAAGGACGACTGCTCTCCATCCAGCTGAACACTCGTGGAACTCATTTCCGGCGTTTTCAGCTTCTCCAAGATTGGCAGCCGCGGAAATGTGATGTGGATAAAACTACCACAATACTCCAATCCTTTTATTTTAAGCGTTTCCAGCGTCTTTCTGAAGTGGTCAAAGATCTGAGCAGGTAGTTCCTTGGAAAGCAAGTTGGCGACCGTGAAATCCAGGGCGACGAGATTTGGGAGTCCACTTATCATCAGTCCTTGGAGGCCCTCCAGATGGATAGCCAATAACTAAATATTTGTGAGACGTCAGTTAACTACCAGCAGCGCCTGTTCTTTTTTATTACTTACTTTTTTATGTTGCTGAACACCTCGTTTGCCACACGTTAGAATTCAGTGAGTTCGTCTAAGTGAGTGAATCTGTTTTATTTATTTCCATTGTTTATTATTGTGAAGGGACAACGGCTGATCTTAAAAAAGTGTATACAGAGAGGAATTCCTATGAACAAAATAAATACACTCAAGAATATTTAGTTCTTATGGACATCATGGTTTCTTGTCTTCATCAAATTTTAAATGTTGCAGGATACTAAAATATGCAGGGCGAATACGGAATTCATATAGGTGACAGCTTGAGTTACTTTTCTTTGTCAAATTGCAAAGGTCCACTATCCAGAAACCCGCTCACTTACAAAAATAGGTTGAAAACTGATATTCGTGTGCGGGATACATAGTCCTAGAAAATTTACACTTTCAGAAAGGTATTCGGTGAACACACTTAAGCAAATAGCTAAGAATTACCATGAAATTAGTTGGCATTCTGAGTAATGCCTATTTAAAACTCAAAGCTTTTGATTCGGAAGTAGCATGTTCGTACGCTATCATGCATACAAGTTGCAGTCAGAGCGGTCAAAATAGGTATAGCATTTATGAACAAGCTTCACAATCTCCACATTCTTACATAAAATCATTTCTGCACTGATTCTTATAACATTGTTGTAAGGGAATAACAATCCTATCCAGGTTAACTCAGCAAAACACCACTATTTTTAAAAGACTCAAGGACGTACACTCGATACAAATACTACGATAAAATATATTGCAACTTGAAGAGGAGTCGGACTTTGCTATAAGTTTACTAAGTTCGGACTAAGTTTACTAAATTATTCGCAATTTACTTATAACTTCAGGAGTAGTTTGAGTAGTTTTCAAAAGTTCATTTTGAAAACTAATCTGAGTCCTTAGAACGATGGCACCCAAACGACATGCATGCAACATTTGTGAAAAAACGTTTTCACACAAGTGTCGTTTAAATGATCACATCCGAGTTCATACGGGAGAGAGACCGTACAAGTGTGAGGTCTGTCAACAGGGTTTTACAACTGGTAGCAATTTAACACTTCACAAACGAACACACACAGGGGAAAAGCCATACGTTTGCCAAATTTGCGAGAAATCTTTCAGCCGTTTAGGGAATCTTTAAACACATCAATTGGTGCACACAGGAAGCAAATCATTTAAATGCGAAATCTGGGAGAAGACCTTTTCCGAAAAGGCTTCGTTGACAAGGCACTCCAGAGTACATACTGGTGAGAGGCCAGTTTTTCCTTAAACTTGAATTTCAGGTTTTGCATTTGGTTTTCAAATTATCACAATTTACCATACGAACCAGTTTCGGCAAAAGCTTTCTGCTTTTCGTATTTGAAATGTGTTGGGCATTGATGTTTTGTAAATAAAATTTCCTCAAGACAATTTAGTTAAGATAAATGAAACTCTGCAGTACTGTTTGAAATATGATAATTTTTTTAATTCAATTTTGAAGCTAACTAAAAAAGTGCATAACAACCACACTGCTTGTGAATTAACGTAGTGGTATTGATTGACGATTATCACGAACAATTATTCACGATTAAGGCTAATCATATTTGACGAAAGAGCTCATAATGGAGATTGATCATCAAACTACAATGCAACTTTAATTTCCATCATTTATTTTAATAACCTCTGGTAGAAACAGTATTAAATCTCTTTTTGTTTTTTACTTCTTAACCAATTCATTATGCATTCATCCCATTCTTATTGTAACCTCTTTAGAGGTTATTGTTTTCAGATATTTCTGACAATGTATGTTTTTAGAAATGGAAACCAAAATAGCACAACTTTTATTGCATTTTGATTCTATTTATGTGTCCCGTTTCAATTATTTTTTAATGTTTTCCAATATATATTGCTCCCCACGTCACTTCCATCATTCTGGGAAGAATGATTCTGGATGTTAATATAGTGCGATGTCACGTCAAGGTTCAAGCTTAAAAAAAATTTTATGCCAGTCATGATCTTAATAGACTTGTTTTGAGAGTTGAGGATACAATATCTTTTTCAGAATATTTTAAAATGCCACTCAAATAAATGAAAATTTTCTTGCACACTTTGTTGCAAAAAATCACCGAAGTATTTAGCAAGAAAAATGATTTTTCGGATCAATTTATTTACATAAGTTTTAGATTAGTTTTACAATCAAAATAGCAATGCATAAAGCCATAAATAGTACAAATTGTATCACAATTATTCGTAATTTAAAATTAAAACTTTCATAGAAACTGAGTAGACAATGAAAGTTCAAACCCACAAAAAATACACAATCAAGTTTAATTACAAGAAAATTTAATTGATCGACAATTTGCGGTAAAGCACTTCCTCTCAGTCCTTTCTAGGGTCAGTTGACACCTGAAGCAAAAATTGGTTTACAAATTATTAATAAACTATTTGAAAGCTTAACAGTTTAAAGAGGTTGAATGTCAGGTCAAAACTTTGCTCCTCCACGTCTTCATTTCTCCTCACAATTTCCAACGACAGCTGCTCAAGCTCTGAAATAAATAAATAGAAACAATGTATTTGAACATTTGATTCGTCCAAGCCGTCAAAAAGAAAGTAAATATATTAAATAAGGGAAAAACGTTTTGATCACCCTAAAACTCCGGATTTGTCACCTTATTTTAACGGTGGAGGCTCCTTTGAGTGAAAAATAGCAAATATGTGCTTAACTTTATTTTATGTGCATCTGAGGAAAGCACGGACAATTGAAAATAAAAATTAGTATTCACTGAATTAGGTATTTTACCTCTGCCGTGAGTCTTCAGTATTTTTCCACAAGAATCTCTGAATTATAATAATAGAAATTGCGAATAAGAACATAATATTTTTATGACTTTACATAATTGCTTAAACATACAATTGAAAAAACGTTTCTCTTTTGTAATACAAACTCAACGCCGCAAACCAGAATGCTTAATAATATTAGTCCCAAATATGAATAAAATACAGCTACAATATTATCGTGAATACTTATACGCTTGACCATTCCTGAAGCCCTAATATTTAGAATTTTCCCGTAATCAACGTGGGTAAAAAACCATTTGTCCCAATCTAAATATTTTTTGTAAGACCGCTTTCATCTAATCCTCGGAATCTCCTAATAGTTTGAGCAACTGGCCATGCTACATTGCCTACCTGACTTCCCTCGTATCTAGATAACATAATGTCTTTATTTTTAGTTACAAATCTCCAATGATTACTCTTTAGTCTATTTTTCTTTCCTGCTTCTTTTCAGCTTCAACGTAAACCAATCAATTTCTGTTAACGCCAATACTGTTGTTATATTTATCGCATACGCTGTTGGTATATTGTCGACTTTCTTTTTGTTTTTGTTCGAATGCAATATGTTGTTAATGATGAAGTTACGGAAATTCGTTAAACGTTTCAAAATTTGTGTTTACACTGTATTTGCTCGTGCAAAGTGCGTCTTTGATGCTCTAACGGTATTTACGATGCATATAAGTATACCCTGTCTGAGTAGAAGTCGCATTAAAAGATTAAATACTAAATACTAAAAATCTTTTAAGCCTATACAATGCGAGAAAAGAGCCTACATGTTGGACCAAAAGAAAATATTTTTGAAATGAAAAGCATTGTGCTATCTCACAATTTGTGGACCTACGTCTACATCTTAAATTCTATGAAAATGTATTGTTATAAACGTTTTTCAATGAAATAAATGTTTATAAACTTGATTATCTTAAAATTACAGTCATTTCAATAATTCTAATTTATCTTTAATGGATAAATAAATTATTAAAGGAAGCCAAGCGTATTACCAGAAAGAGGAACCAGCCAATTTTTGGCTGTGAAACCTATAACCAGTAGTGGAGCAAAGAGTGGTGTTTGGATTATTTTTGCATGCACTCTAAAAGTACTTGAAAAAACACGCAGCTTTAATTTGTGGGGATAGAAGGTATAAAAGTGGTATGTAGTCGGACACAAAAACTGCTGCAAAACCTGCAAATTTTCTTTCATCAGCAAAAAAAACCGCGTCAAAATCATCGTAAAAATACTACCGGATACCTATAGTCCCAATATCAGGAGCCTGATACACCTGGGTAGGTTCCATAGTGAGTAGTCGAATTGTTTTGTGTTTAAAAGAAATAAATATCCTGGTTTTACTAATTGGGAGCATTTTATTTA
>JAQIXW010000377.1:0-32799 GCA_034700685.1 Willowsia buskii
AATTTGGACTATTTTACATTTTGACGTATGCCTCAGGAACCAAGTTAGCAGGAGATCTGAAAATTGGCACAATAATAGCTTAAGAGTTGGGCAACATGATGGTATAAACCAAAATTTCATAAAGCCTTACTAGCTGAAAATATGGAGAAAAATGACTCACCTGACATGGTGATTCCAATTCACTTATACACACCTTAATATACCTAGAATTAAAAGCAGGTTTCATAATGAGAACGTCTAATGTTTCTTATCCAACTACAACTACGGCTATATATACATAAATTTTTGCATACGATGCTTTCTCGCTTGCAACTTAATCTGGTAGGCATGCATGCAAGAGGAACAGGAGCGAAAGAAAGGTTAAAGAGAAGAAACATTCCTGCAAAAGATCTTTCTTCCCTCACACTTTCCCTCCCATGCTTTGCTTCTGTTTCAGGTTTGTGTGTGCAGCATTACCACAACAGGCCAGCATCATTCTTCCACTTGGTGTTGAATACTCCTACAACTACTACTCCTACAAATGGGTAAGATAGCCCATCCCCACTTACTCAACTACATTGAATACACACGTACACACTATGTTAGTCAACAGCAGCATGAGAAACATGCAGTTTCATATGCGGCACTTCTCTCGTCGTTTGTAATGTGGTTATGCCTTGCGCCGTGCTTTTTTCTCGTCAAACACATGGCATGGCTTTCTCTCTCTATTTCCACCTCTCTCCTTCACCACTACTCCAACTATAAAGGCATGCACGGTGCACTAGTATTATCTAGTAGTAAAAAAGTGGCAGTGAGGACTTTCTCTGAAAACTGAAAGAAGAGTTCAGACCGAGCGAAGAGCGTGTTGGTAAATAGTAGTGGTGTACAAGAAATGCATGGACAAAATAAGTGGAGGCCGTAGGTACATGAAAACACATAGTATAGGGACATACTTATAAAATAGTAGACGAATTCATTTTATACAGCGAGGTTGAAGATGACGATGATGATCATGGTGAAACATTATAGCTGCTGCTGCTCTATTGTTTCTCCTCTCCTCTATTAAGTATATACAACGTTTGTACATGTATTTCATAGATATTGCGATGGTATAATAAGCAGTTTTTATAATACTACGTTGGTCTCAGTGTAAATATAGTTTTACTGCAATGTGATGATAGTTGATGTTGTAGTTGTAACCGGCATAGGAGTATAACCATAGTGGTGTCTAAGTTGTATGAAAATTCTTGATGGCACATTACCAAACTGGCTACCACTAATTCGGCCTGGCTGTTTGCTTCCCATTTAAACACTCACTTCTTTATGCCTTACTGTTTCCTCTTCGTTATTATTACTACTTGCTCAATGTGCTTTTGACGAAGGGGGTTTTGACGAAAGTCGTATGCTCAAAAATGAATTCCTTGGCCCAACATAGCTGGATAAAGTTCTAGTTGAAATTAAATTATCATCATTCTAACGATACAGTTGTATTATTTTCATTTATATAATGTTTACACAAAAGTACAAAAATTGCATATTAAATTAAATACACATGATTTAAAAAACCCAACCATTGATCGCTTTTCTTCTAGGGTATATTAGCTTATAACTTATAACCAATTGATCATTTCTTAAATGACTTTTTAAAAGATAAAATGTGCGCATCATCTTTACATCTACAGAGTTTTAACTGTCTCAGTTGGAATTGTAAGACGTGATAAAATCTACATTTGTTTGTTTGCAACGGTTTTCCAAAAGTTACGCAGTCACCACATAGAAAACGCGTTTGTGCTAGCGCCCGAAAACCATAATTTCTCTGCAACCCATATTACGGAAATGGCAGAGAAACTTATAGCCAGAACTAGAACGATACCACGAGTTGGAAAGAATACATGGTCTACTATCGCTGCTGCTGTTGGGATTGCAGAGTTCAGAAAAGCATAACATGCACCTACAAAAATAAGCATGTATAAACGTACACCAAGCAAATAAATTGCTTCTACCTTTTCTACTTGTCTGTCCGTCCACAACAAAAGCCAGAACATTAACTCATTCCTTACAAAGAATTCCCTAAGTTTTAAAAATTATTCAGAGAACCTATACGAAATAACACTGAACACCGTAATATTGCCATTGAAAACCTCTATCAAGTCAAAATACAATATTGAACCATCAACTTTCTCTCCGCACTCCTCCGATGCCCACTATTTCCATCGCAACTAAACTTTCTAATAATAATAGTATAACAGTAAGCTTGATAAATTGTATGTATTTATGTAAGCTGTGATGTAATACTATACGACGGAGAGGAGTGCTTACTTTTAGCATTTTAGCAATCAGCCGTCGTCGTACGCTACCACCACCACCTCGACCACTGCAAAAAAAGTTTCTTCTTCGTACACAATACTTTCCTTTCCACAGCCACACACATTACATATTTCTGTTCTGCTTTTCCCTATTATTCTTCTATTTCTTCGAAAAAGTGATATTGCTGGAACAACGACTGCTTCTACTACTACGAACGGTGAGGACGATGACGAGAGGACTACTACTTACTTACTATTACGTTGCAGCATGGTTCCGCTCACTGCTCCTTCTTTATGATAGTATGATGCATGTATGCATGCATACCTCTCTCTGGGCATAACTCTCACTATGACTAGTACGTATGCGGCTGTGTTAGTGGAATCATCCTCTGTTCATTCTCTCTCTGCCTATCTATCTAACTCTTTAACTAATTCTCTACTTTTCACTCGTCTATCTGTTTCCTCTCTCACTCGCTCACTGACTCTTTACTATAGCTGAACATCACAAGAGAAGAGGGGGACACACACATGAGAACGTAGAGCACATAAAATCTGCTGCTGAGCAAGTTTCTCGGTGTCAGTATAAAAGGGGGACTGCACTCCAACTACTTTCACTAGTCAAAACATAACATTGACAGAGAAGGAAAGTAAGAAATAAGCTTGTATCCGCAACATCCTCTCATCTGTACAGACATTACAGACGAGGGAAGAAGTATAGAAAATAAAGTGGAAGGACTCTTTGATAGTTGCATTGCATCATCGTCATCATCATCAACATTACCATCACTGCCTATCCTCTCTCTCCTTTCTTCCTTTTCTCTGAACAAGTTGATAATAATTAAAAAATAATTGTTATCAAAAACGAAATCTCCGGTGATTATTACCTTCATGTGTTGAGTAACCGCATCGAAACAAAAATTATTCTGAGTGAAAGAAAATATCAGATCACAGGATAGAGGCTGCAGTGCGGAAACCGGGATTTTCTCCTCTTTTCCGACACTTTCTTTTATTTTTACCTTCTTCATCTCTACAGTTGCAAAAATTTGCGCTCCCTATTAGCCCTTCCTGTGCACCTCACTTTACCGTTTTTAACTATTTACCAGCGTGAACGGCAGGACGGCGCATATGTAATCAATGAAAACATTGAAAAACTGAAAATTTGTGTGTTTCCACATCCATTTTTTTAATTCACCCTTTCTCATTCGAACCAGTCAGCCTTTCTCTAACCATCCCCTTTGACCTTTTCATTTCCCCCGTGTTGTTAAGTGTTCAAGTACCGTGTGCTTATATATATTTGGGTACACTAAGAGAAAAGTGTTTTAACTGTTCATTTTATACTCTCTTCACTTTCTCTCTCGCTCTGACGTCTTGCTCAACATTTTCTCCAGATTAAATATCAAGAAAAAACAATATTCTCCTTCCTCTACTCCTTCAGTGTAATCAGATATTATTATATATATTTTTTCGTGGTATCCTCCCTCTAAATTCAAAAAAGTGAAACGATTTTGATGGTGTTATTGTTTTTGTTCACAATATTTTGTCACGAGATAAAACGATTAAACTATCGAAAGTAATTAACTAACGAAAGAAACAACAACAAGCTTTCTTTGAAGACCTACTAAAAGCCTATGATTGTGAGGAATACGACGACTACTTACAACAACGACAACAACTGTAATCAGAAAAGATCCAAAAATATAAAAGCCGCACACTCTCTTTCTCTCTCAAGACTTGTTTGTTGATGAGGTGGAGTACTTTGTAAATCAAACCACGTGAGTCTTTATTTTTTTCTCATTTTTTTCTTCTTCATCGTACATACACACTTTGCTTTCTCTTGCAGTGGTAGTGACTCAAGTCTGCCTGCCTATCTATGTTTTTGTTTGTGTCTTGCTGTAGTAGTAGCTGCAGCAGCTGCTGCTTTCTCCTGCTGGTGTGATATTGATGCTTCGTTGTATTTGTAGTATTGCAGTAGTGTGTGAAGTAGGGTGTAGTGTAGAATATTTTCCTATTTTCCAGCAACAATGATAACATCGTGCTTACATGTATTGAATATAAACAAGAAAATAAGGCTGGAGAAAATAATGTTTCCTTTCTGGAGCACACAAACAAGTCAGCTTTACAAGAAAAGATGTAAATATTATAGGAGAAAGGATGCATGGGCTTTTGTAGTAGAATGGGGAATAATAAATAAATGAAGTTTTCTTGTCAAATGCTAAACAGCTCACCATATTGTTGTGCTTTTCTCCAACCCAAATACGATAAGTAATAAAATACCTCTTTAATATTTTAATTGAGTAAAAGCAAATATTAGAATGTATTTCAAGGAACGAGGTTTTATTGTGGCAAATCCTCCGACCGGATAGTAGAAAGAAATTAAATTGGAAATATGACGACTCACAAAGAAAATAGGAAGATCAAAGAGTATGCACAAGTTAATCTGGTACACTTATCAAAGGAAAAAAAATACGCATTGTCCGTGTATGCGCTTTTGTAATCAATTCAAGTCAAGTTGAGTTGATGTTGTATGGAGAAGATGAAAAATTATTGGTAAAATGGAATCATTCGAAAGGAATTTATGTTGTGTGTAATATCAAGCCATAAATCGTCTTTGTGGTAACGAAGGTCACACATTTACCAACCTCATCGTGCGCGATCAGCGAATGTGGAGTAAAAAAAAGTGTGAATGAATATTTATGGTACAGTTTATTGCTATCCTATCCGAATGACAAAATAGAATAGACCGGGTAATTTCATTTTCCTCTCGAAGAAAACTATCGGTGTGCTCATGGAGCGACGGTGAAAGCGTGATGATGAGTGGGATTGTATGTATGCATGCTCTCTCTCATGCACCAAGTCACACTGACTGGATCAACTCTTATAATAAGAGACATAAATGCCATAATATCCAGTAGACTGGAGAGAAAGAGTGAGAGAGCGACCTTACCTTCCGCTACACTTTACTTCTTGACATTTAATGATATTACACAGCTTCCGATTACCATCATCACATATTCATCATGTTCTACTAACACCCATCACAACTCACAACTTCTCTTTCTTTCATTCTTTTATTTCCCTCCTTGTTCTCCTTTCATCTGAATATTCTCTCTATGTGATTTTTTTCACATAGTTATACGCAAGGATACATTCTTGTAATCTTCCAGGTACATTGACACACATCGTCATCAGCATCATCGTCGACTTCTGTTTACACACTGGTTCCACCTTCCACCTTTCAAGCACGAATATAAAATCAAAATGATATGAACAGACGTGTATTTACTTATTTGACTTTCTCTCTTGTTGTCTCTCTCTTCCGAGAAAAGGAAGTTGTTAGAGAAAACGAGAGAAAGAGAGAATAAAAAGAATTGATGTAGGTAAACTGGTAGAAAGTATATTGGTAAAAATGGTAAAGGATACAGGGAATAAAGCACGATAGGTTAAAAGGAAGAAAAAAGCTTTTTATCATTATTATCATGCATAGTGATGGCATTAGAAAAAACCAGTGAATGCATACTACTCCGCATGTACCTACATACATACCTGTAGTAGAATGAGACGTGCAACATCAACAAAAGCCCACATACATCTAAGCGCAGAAAAAAGAGTTTTTACTCAGCTGATAGCTCGTCGTCTCCTCCGAAGACTCCGACATCGAGTCACACTTTTCACATGAGTTTTTTTCTTGGTATGGGCAATGCAAGCGCCTTATAAGCGGCTATATAGAGCTATAAAACGTATACATGGCGCTACAAAACATATATACGTAAACAAAGCGAGAAAACATAGTGATTATTTTTTGCCGTTGGAGAAAGCAAGAGCACAGCAGTCTGCTCCAGAATCCAGGTACGTATATTCACTCCTGACCTATCTGCCCGGTATTTCTCTTTTTCTCGTCGCATACAAGAGACAAGACGTGTGTCTGCGTTGTTACTTTCCTCTCATTATATTTCTTTTTACTTTTACAACTAGCAATACACTTGTCTCTGCTTGTGTGTTTCTCCCTTTCTTTGTTCTAACTTATACATAAAAATGTTCATTGACGAAATCGTGTAATAAAAAGGTATTGTAATATTGAACATATAATAATATGGACTTATTATATATAATGTTTCTAATATGCGATGGTAAAAGTATTAGTTTTGAAGGTAGGGGCATATTAATCCATAGTAGTTAAGTAAATGACAAGTAAGGAGACGACCGGAAGCATTTTTGCATTTGTAATGATGAAAAATAATTTATGATGATGGTCTGATATAATAACAGTAATAGTACTGAAATTATTGAGCAATGATACAAATACACAATATGGAGAAAATATCGTGAATCGATTTTTTGATTTATAGGATGAAAATGTCCAAAACGGTTGTTTCATTCATAATATAGACTTGGATAGATAAAATAATAAACGATGATTGTACTGAACTATCGTGTAAATTTATAATAAATGCATACAAAAAAACACAATTGTGCTATGGCAAATCATAACTGTTCCGGGGAAATAAAAATAATAACAAGCTTTGTGGCTTCGGATACAAGAGAGGCCAGAATTTTATGTTGAATCATTTGTGGTCCCGGCATTATTGACTTTCTATCCTTTCACCTTTCCACGCATTGGATAAAATATGTATTGATGGCAAATGGCAAACCTAAAAATAACCTCAACAAAGCTAACATACATATTTACAAGTGGCAGAGCAACAGACCAACGAAGGGTTGAACCATGCACCTTTCAAAATCCATTTCCATTTTCAAATTCAAAATCCTTCCGTAAACTGAAGTCACAAATATTTACTATAAAAAAAGACACTTCTTAAAGACGATTGATCTATCACAAGCCATACGTTTTTTAAGACTCTTCCACGGGGTGCTTAGGTCATTAGTTATCGATCATTGAAATCGAAATTTTGAAATTCAAAAATGTTCTAACAGATAAACGGACAGCTAGAAAGGAAGTTAGTAACGCCTCTTAATAAGTACATTGATTAAAAAGCATATTACTAAATTGCAAATGGTAGCATTTTAAAATGCTAAATGATGTTCATCTTAATTTTACGGATTTTCTTTAAATAGCCGAAGAATTCGTTATTTCATTAAATTCAATATTGTTATAGTAATACTCGTTTGCGCTCATATTTTTTCCTTTGAAAATGTATGATTTTTTCTGCATGCCTCCAAAACTACACAGATGATCAGTGAAGGAGTGGCTGTCGAGTAGAAGCAGCTGTAGTTGCAAAACTCCAAAAGAATCCGCACGATTAAATGGAAAATGTAGGTCTCTGGCAACTGGCAGGTCTCCGCTGGCACATGTACGATTTCGTACTTGCTACGAAGTATATCCATTCCTATAATATGTATATGATACTCATAATAACTTACAAATTTATACAATATCTTCACAGTGCGAATACGCTACTACTGCTGACATTGCTTGTTAGGTTTGAAGTTGTGAAAGTAAAACTGGTACATTTGACTGCAATCAGTAGTCGTAGTAGTAATACGCGGACTATATTGCATTTATGTATTTCATATTATAGTCACAAAAGGAGCAGCAACGCTTTTCTGTATAAGCATACCACCACTACCACCACATGTACTCATGCCATACCAACCAGTTCGTCGAAAGCACAGTTTATGGGTATAGCCCAAAAAAATCGGAAAACTTTTTCTCTCTGTGTGTGTAGTTCTTGGTAAGTTGGTTGTGGCACAAGGAAGAATAGTAGCGTTCGTTGTAGCGTGTACTTGTGTTCTCCCATGCTTGATCACAACTCGTGCTCAGAGAAAGCGAGAGAAAAGAAAAAGCAGGGTTTTTCACTACTATACTTTCACATTTACATATATATATACGGCGTAAAAGTAAAGGCGAGCAAGAGAGTTAATAAGATGGTTATGATGTTATGAAAGAGAGGAAGGAGTCGGAATAACTTTGCGTTTTTCCAGTTGGATTTTCTAGCGTACAAAAAGTGCTGGATGGGTTGCAGTAGTGGTGCGGTGCATATTTTTGCAATGTCAGTCAATGGTGGTGTGGCGAGTTACTGGCAAAAAAAACTTACTTCGATGCATACATTCCGGAGAATGTTTTATGATATACATGTTTTAATATGCAAACAATGATTCTAATATGCATAATAATAGTGTAATAAATAGATATAGAGTGATGCATTGTAAACGAGTGATAAAAAAGGGAAAAGGCAAACAGTTGGTATAAAATTATCACGCTGTTTTTATTTATTTATATTGACTTTAATGGTGTGTATGTAGCAGTAAAACGTTGACATTTGTACTTACATTTGGAGCATATGAATTCAACATAATATTGATATTTAATGAATCAAGAGGATAATTCAAGGTTTGTTGATTTCTCACCCATTTCTCATTTTGTTTTGGCTTAATTGTAAGTCTATCAAAATATACACCATTTCAGTTACTATCGTGTAGATTGCTCCTTAACTAGTTTCGTCCTCTCAGCCCACAATGCTACATAAGATTCATGTTTAATTGTATTAATTGAAAGAAAATGAAAGACAGTTTTGTTTTGTTCTTTTGTCGAAAATCTTGTATGCTGGATCAATTTTAGTTACAATATTTTCGACGTTCTATTCGTAATTACCACCATAATTTTATTAAACTTTCAGTTTCATTTTCAAGTTTCGAGGTCAACAAAAGCAATCAAAAGATTTTTGACTTTGAGATAAAAAGGCAACTGTAAATAGTCATTAGTTATATTCGAAATTGGTTTCTTACCAATGCTACATATTTTACTTTGTACAGTAGTAGTCTTTGACTCTGACATATTTTGTCTCAATTTTTAATTAATTCGAGATAGCCAGTCATTTCTGCCATCTTATTTAAATGTAAGTATGCTGTGAAAATGTTTACCCAGCTACCAAAAGTTTGGAAGCAACATGAATGTTACATATATCTCGCACTTTGATTTTGTCTGTAACAATAAGTAATTGGTTGAAAGCACATGAAAGAATAAACATTGAGCGTTATTATTTACAGAATAATATAATTATATTCATATTTCTCAATGCTTGTTTTCTTCCTTGGGTTTCTCTTAGAAAATCTCTACTTTGTATAACGACATTCATGAAAAGACTTTCTAAGCTTGTTAGATATCTCCTTATACATATTTTTTCTGAGAGGAACTAGAAACATAAGTACAGTCACACAAAGGAAACCCGAAACTACAGCTAACGATGTATGTAAAAAACTCCATTATGTATTCACATAAGTGAAAGGAGACACGTAAGTACACTTACTTGTATAAATAATAATGCATGATAATAACTAATGCTTCTTATTTATCTCTCTCAGACAGTCTGAGACTCAAAAGAACCACTCAGCTTGAACTTACGCTTGTGCAGTCAAAAGAGTCCAAAAATTAGAAAGAAAGACCCAAATAAAACTTTCCATTAACATTAAACAGCATCATCATCATCATCTTTGTGATTCGTTTCTTTGAAACTGTCTCTCTAGTCGTCTATATCTCTCTCTGCTTGTGTGTCTCTTTACATGTGTCTAGAAAACACTGTTATTTTAAAATAATAATTACTATGCAAACGTTCCTCGTACCCAAAAGTGGAGTTTTAAGACGCAAAACTACTGGTCCCCATCCGCTCGTCGACAAGTAGGAGGATGTGGAGGATATTTATAAGCCATGATGAAGACATAGCTCTCGAATAAATGTGAAAGGGAGGATATAATATGCTTCATCCTTAGTCATCAAAGACTGTTATGACGATAATGACAACGTTCCCTTCAGGCTAAAGCTCTGTCTGTCGTCTAATAGTGTATTGCAACTAGAAAATGCAAATGACAACGAAAACAGTAATTATCGTAGTTGATGGTTCTTGAGGAAAAGAATGAACATATATGAAGTATGAAGATGAAAGCCTCCACAAATTCTCTGCTCTTCTTATAATGCGCAACACAAAAAGTGGATGATTTTCCTGGAATTGAAATTCGTGCAATGTTGTGATATGAAAAGATAAGTACGGATGGAAATATTGTTATACATATCATCATCTCCAAGTCCAATCTTCCATTTTTCAATGTACAAAATCTTGTTTGCGGGGTTAGTTGGTGAACGTATGTATGTGTCTTTTGTTTCATGTTCAAGTGCCGGACTCGATATATGAGAGGCATCCATATTCATGTGCTGGAAAGAAGAACAATGTAATATTTTTAAAAGATGCCTATAAGTGTAGGCACGATCCTAGTCCGTACGTGTATCCTGATAGCAAACGTGTTTCCATTATTATTATAACCCGTAACGGGCGCCTCTTTTTCCTTTACGGCTCTACACGGAAAATTATTTAAGTTTACGAACGACCAACGACCAGCACCGGTTTTTCAGCCACTACTATGTAGTAAGAGTACGAGTACCACCAGCATACCACTACCATTACCACAGCATGCTTTGTTAGAACAGATATATACGGATAAATGGTCCAAACAATGATATTACATGCATTAGGTGCCCTTACCCCTTCTACATTTTCATCTGTAGGCTGCTTAAACCATGCCTCAAATGGCATTTATTTCAAGTAATTATGGCTAGAATAATGTACAGTAACAATGCATTTCATATATTAAGAATACAGTAAGAAAGACATCATTTCTGATGGATAAAACTTATGTTAGAATTGAACATGAAACATACCCACAAAAGTTAAAAACGTACACCTCTGTTTTGTTTCGTTCCGATATTGCATATTTATTTTTCCGCAATGTTTCATGATGAGACAGTTTTACTTTAAATGGTTATTTCGAACTATTTGCGAAATATGACAGTAAAAAAGCAGGTAGGTAAGGTACGTCTTGACTGACGATGTTTAATCATACAAATAAAGTAGTTTTACAAAATCAATAAGTATTTTATCGTACTGCTCTGTCAAGTATTTTACTAGCTATCAATCCTCTGATGAAGAACTTTATTACCAATATGTTTCCATTTCAGTAAAATACAAGGGTCCATTACGCTGCTTAATTAGTCAGTAAGAAATAAAATATGCACGCTTAAATAAACGCTCACTATTATATTACCTGTGTTTGTCTGTTGTCTATGACCTGAGAAGGATAATATACATAGACATGTATTCAGTAGCATAGAAAATATTCGGTTAAAAAAATGAGCCAATCATAAATTAGAAGTCCATATGTTCAAATCGCTGCTTTGCAAAGTACAAGACATTTCGCGTAAAACACACATTTGCAATTTTAAAAGACCACTGACTAAATAGGGTAATTCGTTTTTGACTTTTTCCTATGATAACATTCAACGTGACAAGATATTAGAATCCACCCTAAAGTCGATAGTGTTCTTGCCTTCTTCCTCGAGTTCCATCTGAATAAATAATAGCAATGTGTCAGTAGGATAATGGAAATTGCTATCTGTTCTCTTCTCGTTCACGTTTTTGTCTCTGTAAAAGCTTCTTCGAAACTCTCCACCAACAGAGTGGTCGTCTAGCTTATCTATTATGTAATATGCATGAGCTACCTTCTCCCCTCTCCAAGTATCTATCCTGATAGGAAACGACTTGACGTTGACGTCGGCGGTGCCCATGCCCCCCGTTCCTTTCTTTCACTTTATCTAAATCCAGCAGGTCTACCAAATTATGTGAGCTAAACAAACAAGAGAAAAATACAAAAATCCATACTTGTTGTGACCAGTAGCGCAGTTCGTCCATGTCGGTTTTTTGCGTCATTATTTTTATCACAGCTTTCAAAGGCTTATCTCTGTTTGAGCAACCTTGAGTAACCAATAAATACACCGTAGAAGCTACTAGCCTGATATAAGGTGCTTTACTTCATGCTCAAGTTAATGAAAAATGATAATAATTGGAAGGATTCGGCTCTACAAAAAAGCATAAAAAACGTCAGCGTTGTCTTTGTCACCATTGTTGTCATATACCATCGTCATCAGCTTACTGCGTTTTTAGCGTCCATCAACTATTGTGTGAGCTTTCTGTAGGCTCTATTGCTTTCCTGTGAAGGAAAATAAGTACTTTTATTATAGATTATTAAAATTATATAGCGCGAATAGCACTTAAATACCATGTCAACATTTTATTTATCCCTGCTTTTTATTCTATAAATTACATGCCTTAAGACCTCATTAAGTATCCTAATTAAGATAATGTAATTTCTAATTGATCATGTTTTTCTTGTGATGAAGACTGACAAATATTTTTGAGTTATTGATTGTTAACATCGTCGGCTGTCTCCAATGTTCCGTACTTGGGAATTAGTATTCTTCCACGTGTTTTCAGCACATTTTAATGCAGATAACATAGTAATAATACTTTTTAGATCCCTCCGAACATATTAAAAATGTAAAATAGCAATCATTTAGGCATACTCAAAGATCTTGTCCAGTGTAACAAACCTACATTTCCAGATTATCCATGTAAGTATGATATTTTGCAGGATTCGGAAATAATCCAAAATAATAAATTAGATCAAAAGACCTTCAAGTTTTCAAATGCTTCAATGAATGCCTGCAAAAAAAACTTCATTCAGAAAAAAGTGGTATTGATAAATCATTAAAAATATATGACACGCATGCAGCTATGTATACGTACTACGTACATATACGTAGCGATAGAAAGAATATCAATATTAATGAAGAATATGAGAAGAAGAATAAAATGGAATGCATATTATCAGAAAAACCCAAGGAATTACGTATACATACGGATGTTCCAAAATAGAAAAAGTCACGGAACGAAGAAGATTGTTTCCGACGGTATTATGGATATATCTCAAAAGCACGAGATTTGCTCGTTTTGAATGGAATCCAACGAAATGGAGGTCACAAAGGTATTTCCAAGTCATACAAACGATTGTGCAACATAATATAATATACATGATTTGATACGATAACAAAACAATATTCTTATTCATATAGATAGTTTTTGCTATACCCTATCACATCACCTGGTGGCACCCCATTACCGGGCTACTGCCGGTCAGTGAGACCGGACATTGTGTTTTTTTCTTTTTGTATTTTCTTGGCTTTCCTCCTCGTGTAGAAATAAAGCGGATATGCTATGAGTTTACTACCGTAATTATAATAGTGTCTTTAGAAAGCACCATAGCATCGCTAATAACATGTGACAGTGTACTCTGTGGTTGCCGTTACTTAAGCCTCTTATCTTGCTTTTTAATCTTGTAGTCGAAAGGTATCGTGTACACAACAAGTATTCTTGTGATCTTGTTGGATACACTATTACTATTCTTTAGAATCGACAAAAAGTCCTTGCCGTAAAAAAAGTTCAACTTGCATGAAAGTGTCCTGATAAATTAATACTTCAACAATAGTTTCGTATTGCTTTACTTTGTTTTCTTTTTGCCTGTATAGAAATACAAAATTTTTTCCTTTCCTTCAATGTATATATAAACCCTTTCAACCAAATAAACTTTCCAATTTGTTCATGAGCGTGCATGGTGACACTGAAAATAGCTTGCAAGCTTGTTAAACGATTGGTTACGTTGTTCACGAGCTCTGGTTAACATGATATAAAAATGTTGTTGAAATCCTTTCCCCGGAGACTACATGGATTTATGTCTGTGGAGAAATTACTTTAATCAATTACTGAATGTCAAAATCCCAGAATTCAAGATAATACTTGGCCCAGTTCTAAGTAAACTTAACGATCACACATGACATAAAATAATCAAAAACGTTCGTAAACCTGTATGATAAGTCTTGCGGTCTCAATTCCACCAATGACTAGCATTATGAGGATAGGGCTGCATTAGCCGTATGCTTGTTATCTATTTAAAAATTTAAATCGCTGTACTCGATTTAAAGGAAAACCATTTTGGAAGTATTAATCTCGCCAATACTCTCATTTAGAAGGGAATACGAAGTTGAAACTACACTATAATTTTATAGATTGAAAAAAAAAAGTTTTCTTCAAAAGTGCTCGCAGCTTTTTAGACAGTTTTTTTTCTGAGAGATAGTAGTTCAAAGTAGAACTGATAGACAAAACAACTACCTATATATGTACTTCATCGGAATTTTCTGCTTGCTGTTCACAACTTTTTTTGCGAGGAATTATCTTGAAATTGCCTAGTGTAATAGAAATATAGCTGTACGATACGCCACCCGGTAATTGAAATTTCTGGGAAGCACTAATTTAAACACAACGCATAATTTCAATGACATTGAACGTGGAAATTGAGTTATAAATATATGACAGACTATTAATTTCTTTCGGTATCATTATCACTATATGCCATTAATAATTCCCTTTTATCCTTGTATTTATGAATTCACTTTATAATACTTCATATTTTTTCGTTTGAAGTTTATACGTTTGCAAAATATTTATTAATGAATTATTAATTGGTACGATATGTCGTGCTCGTGTTATGTTGACTTCCTGTATCACGTGTTCCCCAGTTTGCCATGTGCTGAATATTAAATTGCTAAATGAAATGTGTTTTCCTATTAGAAAGCAAGCAGATGGTAGATACCTTTCAACGAGAGAAACCTCTCGAATTTAATTCAAATTTTTCCAATTAGAAAAAAACGTCCCGAAAAGACTGAAATGAAGTATTTTTCATTTGCACATTCGATTCCATGTCACTTTTCAATGGTTAAAAAGTCTTGTCTGGAGTTAACGTAGGTATTTGGAGTAATCTGTTTCCAAAATTTCCAGAAATTGTTTTCAAAGGTTAGAATATTTTGCACTAATGAAACTTTAGTTTACCTTATAATAAATACGTTATCAGGCAAGCTGCGTAGTGTGTACTTACTACTGCTTAAAGACCTACTTTATTAAATACCATTTAAGTAGAACTTTCACCAGCTCTGCTCAGGAGTAGTTTTTTAATAGTTTTGCATAAACGCATTTACATGAAGAAAGCCTGTCTACATATCCATGCGTCGTGCTGCTGCTTTATATGATGTTACGCTGAATGGAGGAGAGGAATACACAACACATGCATAATTAAGTGTTACACAACTGTTCACTTCTCCCTTATAGCAGAAGCCATATATATTTTCTCTCTCTCATAAAAGATATTATCTATTATCATCAGCTTCATCATTCCATCATGACATGCCAGCTTATTGATTTTTTTGGGAAAATATTCATAACTGCCCGTCGTTATAACATCCAGCTTACTTGTGCACTTTTTGTTATCTCTCTTTCCCCCTCTCTCTCTGTTTTTCTCTCTTTCGAGTAGTAATGGTCCTTTTAGTGTAATTGGTTAGTGGAGAGATTGGGAAAGCAGTACTCTCATTTCGCAACTTTTCACCAACTCACATTACCGTCGACATTGCCGTCATTTAATAATTTTTCCGACGACCCATTATCTATCAAGTTTAGACCTTTTTCCAGGATTTAATGTAATTATACATATTTTACATACACTAAAAGAATTCCTAGTGAACGACGAAGTTTTCTGCCATCTCCATATTTTTTCTGGCTCCACTACAACCAGCTTAAGACTATACACACTCTTTCCCCCTATCTGTCATTAAATATAGACCATAATTTTACTTTTAGTGCTTCAAAATCTAAGGTCGTAAATGTTTACCCACTTTTTGTGCTTACCTTTCCGCATTAATCTTCATCATTGCAGCTGAAAGCCCCCTCTCTTCATATTTACATTCATCAGCACAAATACGAATAATAATGGACACTCAGATATTACCATTACCTTTGATGGCCTTTTTTAGGTTCTTGTGCATCATAATAGCCGTATCGTATGGGTAAACGAAGCCATCACCATCATCCTCTACACCAGCTCCAGCACTACTTATTCGCGATCTTCGTGTTGTTCTCCTCGTCGTTGTCTACCTCAGCATCCTCCTTCGCGAGAAGGGAGTAGGAGTAGTGCCAGTAAGTGACCGAGTTTTAATGGATAATAATATGTTCCTCCCACACAGTACCTTCCCGTAACTTCGTCTACCTATAACGTATACTCCAGTGTTGTTCGCTATTTTTTTAAAGTCACGTAGAGGGTTGCCCAATGCACATATGTGTTGATGAACGGACGCACGAGGTAGTGGGACCTTAAGATGGATTTGTTGATGCACTGCAGACCGGTAATTACTCAGCAAATCACGCTGAGGCAAGAACATAGTACTTAATTTGAAAAGCACAGTAATAAAATACGTATTATGATAGAAGAAAAAAAAACAAATTTTAGACTGAGGTCAAGTGGTCTTAATTTATACATTAATATAAAGTTTCATTATCTGTCTATCGATAGACTGAAATTGTTTCATTATGTTAAATCATATTGTTGTTCAAATACACCAACAAATTTGGGGAATCCAATTTTTGTACGTGCGAAACCTGCGAAAACCCAACCAACTTCAAATCTTTTCTGGGTTGATTACGATGTAAGGACACGAGTCTTGTGATAACATTCTTGAATATATATAACATTCCTCATGCTTACGGTTGTTCTCTTCACATTATGTATGTCAAAGCGACTTCGTAACGTTTAAATTCTTATTGATTTTGGTAATCACCAGATGCATGTTTTCCTGCTTCTACATTCAATAGTATTTTCTGTATCGAAAAGAATGACTGTCATTCTTATATCTCAAGTTTCCATGTGTGATCTCTCTAAAAAGTAGATTTTAGAGTTAGACACTTTTACTCATGTTATGGAAAAATGCTTTGAAGGCTGAACACACGTGAAATACCCGAGAGCTTCAAGATTCTCTTTCCAAAAAATTTCGCCTCTAAAATTTTCCAAAGTGCCTAGTATCATCGTATCAAAACTTTCTGAAACCGTTGACCGTTCATTAATTTCACTTAATTTTACGCAGTGTTCGTATACTGTTTGGAGCCAAGATCTTGAAACGCCAGTTTTACTACTTATGTAATTTTCAATCAATCAATTCTCCGAAATTTTCATGTAGCGTTACTGCAATGGGTTGAAATATTAACAGAATCATTTCTCGCATTGTCCGATAGACGGACAGAATTTTGTTCGTATTACAGTTTACTTCGAAAAGGAAGTTTCCACTACTTCATAATATATTCTGATAATGACGTGTGCATTATGATGACTCCTCTCTTGTGAGTAATCTTACCCCGCCTCTATTTTTTGTTTCGTGCTCGGCTTCCATAATAAAAGCATAAGAGGTAGAATAATAAAAAGGTAATATTCTGCTTCAACTGGAAAAGCTTTCTCTTCTAGCTCTATTTTCCATCCTTAAAACTGGATATGTATCTTTCCGCATCAAGCAAGCGGAGAAAAAAATGCACCGGAGAATAGACTACATACTCTAACGCCTCCCTACTTAAATTTAAGTACTTCATGGTTGGAATTTTTGCGCATATTATGCACAGAAAGAATTTTTGTGTGGAATGGTGATATTTGCTGGCTGATATATAAAGAAAAATAAAAATGGTGGTATGATGTGGTCTGTAAAAGTTTAAACTTTTTTTCTGCTCCGTCAGCCCCAGCCGTCAAGTAAAGTAAAAGTCAAGATGGGCATGATGATGAGCACGATGATAATGGTAATTCCACTCCAGCTTCCGCTCACATGTCTTGGATTACTTAAGTCAAGTACTTTTTCCCGTCGTTCGCTCTTCTTCCATCTTTGCTAATAATACACAATGGTAGCATGACGGTAGCAGCAATTGGCGACACTCTCTAACAAGTACGCTTTCTTCCTATTTTATTTATATTCTTTACTTTTTTTTTGTAATATCCAAAAGAAGAGCCAGTTGTATCATTAATATCACGAGTATACATTTTTTCGCATTATTTTTCTGCAATAATAACATCCTGCGCTTCTTATCATCCTGCCCGTCGTCTACTTCTCTTCTTCCTTTATTCTTGGATCGTTCTCGTTGTGTTCCGTAATGAATCCTCCGATGAGTCAAGTATCCCTCAGGAACCGTTCCTAGTGGTTATTATGATCAAGTGCGGGGAAAAATTTGCATAATGTGTAAAGCATGAACAGTTTTTCTTAGTATGCACCATATTAACCAATTTATTCTTTTCTTCTTTGTGGGGAGAAAAGAAGTTTGAAATATGAAACTCTGCTTTTTTGTTCAGCTCCTCGCATTACTTCTATTCCAATAACAGAGTACATATACACATATAAAATGAATGCTCACACACAAGCTCGCGATTCTACAAAGGATTGGTAAGAGTACTTTTATTGCGGAATAAAATAATCACTCAGACTACTATATGAACAGAATACAGGATTGAGGGGAAAACAACTTATTGTGGAATCCTAAACCTTGTCAACCATAAACTCAAACCACGTTCTTACCATTACTTCTTGAGTACGAAAAGAAATCCAGTTCAACGTTTCAGGTAGATCAAAGTTATAGCGATAAAAATAAAAGCAACTGAAACCTATATATCTGTACAATAAAATAGTTCGCAGAAGCGTGTGGTACATAGTACATATTATAGTAGTTATATAGTGCTACTGTATATACATATACATAAATTTAAGAGAGCTGAGGGTTTTCTTACTTTGATCAACATCATTTCATAAGGAGTTCAGCTGAGTTTCAATTTTATTCGTATAAATCCTTTTCTCGTCATCTTTTAGAAAATATATGCAGCAAACTTGCTATGGGTTGATGACACTGAAGATTATACTGTATGTATAAATAAAAGAGGAAATACGGAAGCATCCATAAGTGATAAGGGAATCCTCAAAACTTGAAGTATATCATGAAAATAATGCTTCAAACAATAATGCAGTAGAGCCACTGTGATCCGAAGATTGAACTAATAATATTGCTGATTAGATGGTTCCGGGCTTTTAATAAAACTGACGAGTACCCCTCTTAACCTCGAGAACTCATGGCCCATGTTTTGGGATTAGATGTCATTCTTTTTCCAATCCTCTCTTTAATAAGCATCCAGCCACGTCCTTTTCATGTCTGATGTGGTCCCTCAAGAGTATTTATGTAGTGATATGGAGGAAAGGATGTAACTGAATAATACATCATCTCGTGAAAGTTGAGATGATAATGATGAAGATAAAGAATGACTACAAAAGTTAATGAAAACTCATGGGGTTTCTTCAAGAATATGTGAACTAAATAACGGGCTTGCAGGTTTGAGAAAACCTAATTGATTTGAGATTAAATTTGAGAGAAGAAACCACGTCTGGCCGCTGTTGCTGGTATACATTCCGAATTCCGAGGTAGGGAGGGGAGGAGTGATCCACGTGTGTCTGGCAGGAGCACGTCATGATTTGTAAAGTTTTTCTATTTATGATATACAGCTATACATCTTGAACATGACATTTTCTCATTTCTTTTTCTAGTTTCTTCTCATAGTCTCTAGTCTTTCTTAATCCAACATCGTACTTTTGTGAGCGAAGGCCTACAATTACAATTGAATTGCAGGTCAATCCGTCAATCCCTGTTGTTATTGATGTGTATTACAAAAGTACTCTTCTACCATGAAGTGAAAAGTGACACGTGAGCTGTGTGATATGAAAAGCGAATGTGAAGTCCTGATTTCTTTCTTTAGTATTGGTAACATAATTTCATTTGAATCGACAGAGAATCAAAGAATGTTCAGATTTTCTCCGCTTAGTCGTCCTTGAAAGATATCATATTCTTCTTGATCAGATAGTTTCATATTTCCTTCAGACAATTTTGAAATGCACGCAGGTGATTCCTTGGTTTTGACGTAGCAACAGCAGTGATGCTCTTACTCTTCCATACTGATAGTATTAATGGGAAAACAAAGGACAAAGAAATTAAAAGCAAGCTATATTTTTATTGTGGAATACTTTTTGTCATTTCAATCAAATCAAATTCTCACAATTAGAAGGAAGCAGAGTGAAACGCCCATCTACAATAAAATAAACATGCAAAAATCAAGTTTCAATTTTTTTCTTGATACTATTCAAAGCCAAAATTTATGTTTCCACTGAAATTTTTCTGAGTGAAATAATTCCACATTTCATAATTACAACATTTCGTCCGTCTCATTCATAATGTTTTCTATATGGTAGTAGCAATAATAATCATACCGTTTAGGCATCCACATCGTTGCTTAGAGTACAACAAAAGGGAAATATGCAGATAGACAGATCATCTATCGAGAAGCAAACTCTGTGGCTTTTCTCTCTTGGGCCTTCTAACGAAGCTTCAGTGATAAAACTTGATGTATAATGTGAATATATGTACATACCGAAAACTCGAATTGCTCATGGCTCTCTTTTTCCTGCTGTTTGTTCCTCCATCCAACTTGATAGAGCCCATTTCCTGCGACTGGAAGTTACTACGAGATTTTTCCCGTCTCTAATTCTCTCCCTTTCTCTCTTTCTCCCACACACGCACCACAGACCTACAAAATCCATCTGACAAATAAAGTAGTAAAATAATAAAAGTGAACTCAACTCGAGGAGAATTTCGGAATTAGTTAAGCTGGTTTTGGTTCCCGACGCCTATATATATATTTACCTATATAATAACAACAACAATGCACACACACACAGACACAATTCCGTTTGGAGAAGTAAAAGTTCTTGCACAAATCTGGAGCAACTCTTGCTGTTACACACACATAGAAAATACACAGGAGGCTTTGTGGTGTGGTGAATGTTTGTTCTGTTGCCTCCCCAAGGAATGAAACCACATTATGTAGTAATAATAACAATAATAATAATTCTAATACGTTCGTGTCTCCCACGTACTCACTTTCATCTGCCCCAGTAATCCTGGTGCTCATCAAAAGGAGACATGGAAAATCAACGATCAGAAGTCGCAGAGTCATTGTTGAATTGAGCTGAACCGCGTGGACGGACACACTGTACGTTTTCGGCAGAATTAGTGAGGCATTCATCAAAGACTGCTGGTGTGTAAGAGTGTGAGTGTGGTATGGTGTAGGCGGTGTTAGTAATTCTTATTTTTATCAACATCATCAGCATCATCTCTATCAATATTGCCACAAGTACAATTATTAAATAATATGCTTTATAGAATTAACAAAGCCCCAAATAAATCCTCCGGGTGGCTTCACTCACTGGCAGCGGCAAGATTCTGGAGAAAGCATAAAATGATGCGGAATTGCATACAGCAACCTTTATGATATGATATGGTAAGCTCTGAAAGTATTAGGTAAAGCTGTAATAATAGCAGAACAACGCCAGCTTTTCAGTTTGGTGGAACAAAGGCGTTAAGTATGGAGTATGGACGTGCAAACGTGTGTGTGAGATAGACGGATGTGCTGATGGTTGGCCGTTATTATCTGCTTTGTTGAGCATTGGATCTGTTTGTGAAGGCAAAGGAAGTAATAATTTTTGGATCTTCTTCAAACCCAATCGGAAACCCATTTAATTGAAGTGACAACAAGATAACATATTATTATTATTATTATTATTATCCACACCCACCCACACGATACAATGTTCGGTGCAGTCATTAGTCGTAGTAGTAATAGCGAGTATCCATATTTCTCCGCAGTTTGCCCATTTCCCACATTTTGTTCTTCGGAAACTTTAAAAAGTTACACTGTGTGTACAATTATAATTAGAAGCATATACCTATACAAACATGTAGCGATTCAACCATTTTCCTTGTCAATACAGCTAGACAATTTATCAACTCGAAACTGACAGTAAGTGTAATAAACGCAATAATCATCGTATCGTCATATTATAGCCATGTAATTTATTGCAGTTGTGGTATTTTTCAATACTTTAAAGCCTTATGTTCAAACTTAATGATCTTTTCAAAATTACTTGGACTATATCGGTGAACCAAAATTTCCAGTCTAAAATTAAAGTATGTATCATATATTTTCCAGCAACATTGTATGACATTGTTATGGGTTATTACGTGCCACCACTAACTAACATAAAGCATAATATGATAAACACAAACAAGAAAAACAAAAAACAATAGTTTACTATTTGTAGTTTCGAGTTTCGAAGATGACCTTCGCACTGAAACGATGAAAAATGTTCTAATTTTTCTTAAATACAAATGTCGTACAGACATTTGTACTATGCTATTGAACAAGGCCTTCGGGCACTTTTACTGTCATAAAAAATAAATGAAAACAGAAGTGCCTACTCACATAAAATAAAATAGCAACTTAGTCTGCACAAATAAATGGGGGCTACATTTGTCAGAAAAATAAAATAAATAGTTATCATCATCGTAGTACATGGAATACGATATTCTAAACAGTTAATGACGTCGCTTTCTATTATTTTCTTCCCTCTAGTCATCGTAAAATGACACAGGAAGCGATATCAGCAACAATTTTTCATGACAATTTGTCGTTTTCCAAAATATGGAAAGATAAAATAAGACATGAATGCCGTGAACTTTAACCTTTCCTCAAAAATCGGTGAGTGGATTGGTGTTTCTTAAAAGAGAGAATTAAGTCTTTTTTCAGTTAAAATATTTCATCATATGAGACCAAGGTAACTTGAAGAGACCAAGAGAAATGACAGCTTCCGGTGACGTTGGTGCTGGAGGATCGTGTTTGTTCAGGTAGTGAAGCAATAATATAAAAAATAATAATGAACAACGCTGCAGCGACGTGATGTGATATTTTTATCAAGATTGAGCACGGCGACGAGTTTTAATGTCGCTGTGCAGAGAAAGATGAGTACTCCCTAAAGTAGTTTGTGGGAAAGAGAAATCTCCGCAGGCCAAGCTGAATTGAATGAGATAAAAAAAGGTTGAATCGAGGGCGAAAGTCATCCCACTACGCTGTAACCAACCAACGTGCTTATGAAACATGAGACATGACTGAGTCTGTCCTTCAGCTTGGAATGTCACTCTTGTCTGCACTGTATATTCTATAACTTCAACTTTCAACTTTGTAGAAACAACTGCATATATAAATAATCGATAAACCACCATATATTTATTCAAAATGGGGCCACAAACAATAGGATGGGATGAGTACAGAAAGGTTTTCATTTGTTGTAAAATCTTTGACGAAGTAGAAGAACCGTCTGAAGTTACGAGTATGAAGAGTTCATTAAAAATAACAAATAATCACACAACACTAGAAGTTTCGGCAACAACTGGCATTGGAAATGGAAATGTTATAAAAAAAATTACACGACAATGTTGGTACCACTAAAACATTTTCAATATTCTTGTCTCAATTTATATTCTGGACGAGTCATATCACTGGTAAGTCTCCTGAACTAAATCCGTCTGGTTCCAATTTTAGTGATCTGGAGATGGTAAAGTTAAATTTGAAGGTTTGAGGGCACGTAGGAACACAAAACACACGGAGATAGCCGAATGGAAAATTCATGCAGTCGCCCCGTCATAATCAATCAGCAAAAGAAAAACAGCATACGAAGCTGTATTCGAAGCACGTATTGAGCTACTTTTTACGTAGAGCTTGTTCATTACTGAAAAAATCTGCACGTTTTTCTTATCTCACGGGCTTTTCTTTACAAAAAAAAGACTCAAGAAAATTGAGTTACACAATATCATTGAAATTTGAGTCCCAGCAATCTACATTTAAACATAGTAATGACATGATTTCGTTCATGTAACTAAAGAAATGAGTTAAAAATATATCACCGGTTTTTGTGTTTATGATTGGAATCATAAAAATATAACAATTCTGCTAATAAACCTATCTACTACTCATATCCTTACAGAAACTGCTGTCAAATCCAGAAGAACAATTTTATGCTGATGCACAAGGACTTTCCCCGTCTCTTTCTTTCCCTTTTGCCAAAGCATCCACCCAACGCTTCATACAAAAAGAAAGAGTTCCTTTTCCCCTTTTACTATCCCTTTTAAGTAGATGCAATTCCATTCAAGGATGCGAATTTAACATTCAACATTTTCCGAGTGTTTTTTTCTTCAAATAGACATTGGAAGAGAATAGACTCACCTACTTTTACTGTTCACAATCCTGCTTCACTTTTTACATGCATCAGCCTAATCCTTTTTGAAAATACTATAAAACACATATACGTCGTAAAGCACTCTCGTCGTTAGCCCGTCCTTTAAAGAAATCACGTAAGTAGGAACTCCCAAAGCTCCTCTGCCATTCAAAGCTAGGTATACAGGTTCCTAGCACAAATGAGAATTTTACGGTATGCGGTTTATGAGATAATGTAGATTTTATACATGAAGAACTTGTTTCAAAAGATAACATTTTTCTCTTTCTTTTTTCTTTTTATTTCTCTGTCTAATATCTAGCTTCGTCTGGGTTGAACAGCGTAATTAACCGAGTCAGTTGGTTTAGCAAAAAAAGAACTAGTTCCTGCAATCTACTCTTTTGCTGCTGCCTTACACAACTCTCAAGATATCCAAGTATTTTCATGCTTCTGCTCTGTATAATTCTCTGCTCGTATACTACAGTTGTCAAATAAGCCCTTTTCGTTGGTAAATGAAATTAGAGAGGAAAAGTGGAAAAATGAGAGAAACGAGTGATGTGGTAAAAATGGTTGTGCCGTTGTGGACCACGCGTGGTTGAATGTGATACTTGAATGCAGCAGCTAAATTAAAGAAAAGCGTTTTCAGCATAAAAATCCCCTGTTTTTTTGTCTGAAATTTTTTCAGATCTGCTCCATTTCGTTGTACATGTCCCCCTTGCTTTCTCTTCATGAAATTTACGGACGGGTGCATGTATTCTCCGCATTTTATGTCTGCAAAATAAAATTTGAGAGCACCCACCCGATAAACGTTTCAACAAAAAAGTATTTCAATTATTTTGTTTAAAATATTTTTACTGCATGAAAATAGCATGTTATTCCAACCTCGTTTGAAAAAATGAACCCGAATATCATTTAAAGACGATATGGAGTTACTACGCACATGTTGGTTTAAAATGAAGGAAATTTCTCCGTGCTTTTGTCAGTTATCATTGATGTAACCCTTCCTCTTCATAGTCAAATGACCTGTGACATTTACTTGGATCCTTTTACACTGTACATTATAGCATGCACGACCAAAAATATAGTACGCTGGGGTACTGTAAATGCAACCGCATTAGTCCCTTTCTTTACAGTAGGATCGTTTACAGCCTCCAAATGAGTCTGAACAGCGACCAAGTCTTTTCGCATTTCTTATCTAAATATTTCGTTGATTTTGCAGAAAAAAGTTCCTATAGATGACGCGTTAAGTTTTTTACTATTGACTAGCTCACACATTTAGGGCAGTTTGTCCAAAGGAACTTTGTGGATGGGTGGGAGTACGTTTTTGTTCGAGAATGCAGTAGTGCTGGGTGGTCCTTTTTATATTACTATTACACTTTCTTCTGCTTTGTCCCTATTCATGGAATTTTTACTCATTTTTCCTTTCCATCCATATCATTTTCTCTAGGCTTTCATGCTTCTTCGTCTTATAATGATGAGAATTTGATTAAACAACAGCAGCTGGTGCTACCCCTTCTATTATGCACTGGTGTTGCATGTGAGTGTGTCTGTGACAAGCAAACATGGTGCCATTCTCTACAAACTGCATTTTTTCTTGCTTATTCTTCGCCTGAATAGGCTAATAATCCAATATTGGTTGTATAGAAAGAAAAATCCCCATCAGCAATAGAAGTACGATATCTACAGTGTAGTACCGTTTCTATATGCTCCCTATAAGTATTCTTGCGAAGCTTTTGCAGTCATGGGTCGTGGTAGGCAAAGTCGAACCCGTTTTAGTCCTCCTCTATCTCTCGCTCACTTAATGAATTTTCACACGTGTTTCCACCCATTTCTCGAGCAGTGATAATATAAAAATTCCAGCAAAGTACTTAATATATATTTTCTCTAATTCTATATTTTATCGTCATCGTTGCTTATGTAGGCTACTGTAGTCGACGAAACTTAAGCCAGCAGCCAAAAAGTGAGAAAGAAGTAATAACGAAGAGCAGCACGCCACATTCATTCATACTCTCCATATAATACTGTACACTGTAGTGCCATGCACCAAACAAACTTTTGGTACATGCATGACACCAAATACCAGAGCATATGTTTGGGACAACGTAGAAAAGGGGAATTCTCTTTGTTAAATCCAATTGGGCTCTGGTCCAAAATCCATTTTTTTGTAAGTTTTCCCCTTACCACTTTCTCCACTAAACTGGCGATGCTCGGGAAGAACATTGAGTTAAACACAGTTTTAGGATAAAGATGTAGCAGATATTACCTATGTACATAGAAAGCTCATTACGTGTAGACATACACAGAACTTTATAAGGAGGGAAACCATAATTTCGTATGTAGGATACGTAATGTGTAGAATATATTAATAATACAAAATTATGCTTGCAGATAAAAGATACATATACAGTCAACTTTCGAAATGCTCCTCTCACGGAAAGTAAATCCTCTCGGAATGGAAAACGGAAAATGGCATCATAACGATAGACAGTGATATGAAAATGCATTTACTTATTGCTAAGGATGTATGTGGTTTGGTTTTTCATGTGCGCTCACGCTAGTGACGTCCGTGTAGGCATCCATTAAATGTTATATTCGTTATTATCGCTATTGCAAGATGCAAAATGGACATGTACGTATATACTGCTCTTTACTCTTTTATGATTATGAGAACATTACTGCTTCTGTGCCCGTTAAATATAATGCTGTAACGACATTGGTGATTTATGGTATGACCTTAAATAAGTGTGTAGGTATATAATATGTAGTGCCGTGTGGTGGTCGGCTAGTGTGGTATAAATATCATTGTTATTATTATTATTACAGTCGACGGTTCTTTTCCCTGTTCTGTGATAAGACTATCGCAGTCATGATCACGACAACATGCCATGCATAGATATTGCTGTTCGCTTTCTCTTTTCATGCATGCATGAGAAATACAGCAGTGTAATAATATCCTGTTTTTTGATGATGTTGACTTGCCTTCTCACTTTCCCCATGTGTGCCTGCACTTGTCTCAGAGGTACTTTGCAATGCGAAGTGTATGTATTTGCCAAAGGGATTTTCCAGGTATTATTGTGACAGATATGCATAAGAATGGAAGGACTTTTTTCTTTAGCTCTACATTCCTTTCGCTCTGTTTGTCCGTACAAATGTCAACGCCAACCAGTCGGGCGTATATTTGTATGTATGTAGGCATGCATGTAGTTTGCAGACACGCTTCCCTACATCTCTAAAAACCCGAGAGTAGTGCTAACGATGAGTTACATGGACCACTAAATATTTTGTTTGTTTACATGATTTCACGATAAAGTTTTGATGGTTGTACGATTCTGTGAGGTAGAGGAGCAGAAGATAGTAAATAATATGAGGAAATCGGAAGCAATTTTTCTGCGATTGTTAGCTCGAAACTTTTGGCAAACTTATATCTTTTTTTTACAGGGAAAATGTTTTGTGAAATTTATATAAGTTCAACTCTTGCGGAAGCAATCTTTTTATTGGTAGTACTTCCAATAACTTTCATTGCTTGTGTACATGTAGTGAATGCTCTTCTGTTGTTAGTTGTTAGGGTAATGTAACTGTGTGCTGTGTGGTGAATTGAGAATACCGATAGGAATCGTGTTAAATGTCCATTTAACTTTAAATCCATGCACTAACTTTACGAACACAAGGAGTAACTCAATATCAAAACTGGGTATATTCTATTGCAAACTACACATGAATGAATCCCACATAGTAAGCTTATCATAAGTACATAATATGAATTCACGAGCTTATGTATGTAGTTTTAAAGGTTGTAGGTTAGTTGTTAATACAGGTGCATTTCTAGTGGAGGCGTTTCCACCACGAGAACTTTTTGAGCCATTAACGTCTCCATACGCAAAACTACGTAAACTTCATGAGGACTGAAGACATTAAACTACTTTAAAAAGATAGAGCAACAGCCTTAAAGTTAAGCTGCAAAGAATCGTTAAGCCAAAACAATTAAGCAATTTCCTGGAAATGCGTTTTAAATTAGAACAATGGATAAAGTGGATAGAATTTTGTACTGAAAAGCTAATTGGGCCTCTTTGTTCAAACAGAAGGATTTACAGTATTTCAGGGAGAATGAAAGGTCAGATTACATACGCAAAATGTTTACGCTATACTCTCTAGCTCGAAAGTATGTATCCTCTGTAGAAACCACATCGCCAATTTCTGTATAGACAACACAATATTTGAGCGAGAAAATAAAATAAACTCCAATTAACAGCTACTCAAACAAACCAACGATTTTATGGCCTTGCTTTTGTTAGTTTCAAAAAAGGCTACTAATTATTCCCCATATTTGTTCCGATCAAACATCACTGAAATCCAGTGAAAACCAAATTAAAACAACAGCAAGCATTTATTCTTTAAAACAAATGGATAATTCGATTGATTTCTTTCCACTTTACTTACACCAAATGAACAAATGCCAACCAGCAAAGCATGAAGAGAATGATTGAGTGGACTCTCTTCATTTTAATTAGGATTATTTTTTAAATTAAAGAGTGAAATGCAAGATATATATTGGTGTCTACACAGACCATATTCAGAAATCAGAAAGGGCAGGAAATGCATGCCTGAACAAAAAAAAGACAACAAGTAATGAAAATTAAGTTCTTCACTTTTAGAATTACACCACAGAGAAAACAGCCCAAGAAAGAAGAATGGGTAATGTGCTCGTTAAGTGGGGCATGTTGTCGTCGGTGTTGTCGTAAATGTGTTTGATTTTTATCATTCACCCAGACAAACACTTAAAACTTGTTAAGTTTCCAGATGTGTATTGTTGGAGCTGTATGCATGGCAGAGAAAATGATGATCCACCTGTACTTTCTGTATGTGCACTACTACCGCTACCACGCTCTTTGGAATTAGGAAGCATTATGAATGGTAATTGGATTAGCAACTTCCGTCGACCTACGTCTACCATGCACGCTCTACTTTTGCAGAAAAACTTGACTCATTCTGCCAGGCAGGCATATCCTCCGGCAACTTCCACGATGATGATGATGCTGGTTGGTACACGTAGATCTCTGTGTTGTAATTCTATCGGCACTTCTCTCTTTCTCGACAAAATAAGATTTCTTTCCAGACACATATATTTCAATGTGACCGTGTTTCTATTGGAACAATAATAGCCAAGAAAAAGCCATACGAAACTCAGGAGGGCGATTAAAAATTATATGCCGATATCGAAATGAATTTAAACGTTTGACCAAGAAATGCTCAAAGGTCAGCAAGATTTATTCGTAAATTTAAATGTGTATGCCAATATTGCCAATTTATCATTAATAAAACTTTGTCTATAATTTCTCCTCTTTTACATTTTAGGTTGTTTCAAACTGTTTTTGACAAGATACTATCTACAATCCAATAAAATGGAAATCGCTTTTGTACACCGATTGGTAGCTAGAGAAAGTGAAAATTAATGCTGTCCAATAAATATTTTATTTTTAGACTCAAAGGGTTTTCTGTTGACCGAGCAGATCATCATAAAATTTGAAGAGTACCCATAATGCCAAGCTACCTTTGTCGGCTTTGCTGACACATGGGAGCATTGCGTAAAATTGTGAGGTTGGGATGTAGGCAAATGCCAAGCCAAACAATTTTTTTATGATGAACGAACGGCAAGAGTTGTGGTTTCACTTTGTTGGCTTGATGAAAAAATAAGGGATGTGGCGGATGAGCCTTTGATGTTCAGTTTTCAAGAGCATGAAAAACAGGAATGGAAAGTTAAAAGTTCGTATGGCCAACCATTTTGTGACAGTGGTAGCTTTCAGTAAAGTTATTGCTTCTCTTTGTGTAGTCACGTATACCTGGGTACGCATATGGTATATCGAATATAACTATCGAAAATTGTTACCGTAGTGAGAATTTTGTTGTATTTCTATTCTAGTAAATGAGGAGAAAACAATTACAGGGAAGAAGTAGAGGAGCAAAATAGTGTCCAACTGTGTCCTACTTGCTGCAAACGTCAGCTTTGTCATCACAAGACATAATAATATGCCTCTATGGTTAACTTACGATTAGGTTCCTCCAATAGCTAGGCCAGTAGTCATTTATTTATTTTTTACAGTTATGTCATTGTACCCATACATGCATAACTCCAGAGGCTTTACTTCCAAATAAAATACGGAGAACATATACATTCTAGAGATCATGTTATTGGGATTGTGGTAGGATTTAACTTTTCTTTAGCCTTGCGATAAAACTGACGTATCAAACGGAGCAGTTGACTAAATGCTGAAGGCTTAAACTACTCTATGCTTATAGCTACTTCTAGTCCCGCGTAAACATACTAGTTTAGGGCATTTTTTGAATCTCAGTTTCCTGTGAAAGTTTAAGATTTTATTTTGTCGTAAACCAAAGAAAGAGATTTTCGAAAGATTAATGTGGAAATGGAATGATAGTGATGTAATCAAATTAAAATAAAAACTACACTCGTTCCTCCAAACGTAAACACATTATTAATAAAATATTTAGTATATAATTTCAATCAAATATAAAATAATAATAAATGTGGTACAGCGTACCAAATAATTTTGGACGAGAATTTGGTCACCAAAGCAATTTGCTATTTTAAGTGACCCTTAAAAGTACTTAGATTATTGCAGATAAATGCTGCGCCAGATTCATAAAGTTTACGAGGGGACATTATTCCTTTCATCGATTTTTTATTGTTCACTATGTTGTCATTAAGATTGTTTGCGTTTTTCTCAACAGCACAGTATTTTTTATTTACTAGTACACCTCCGTTTTTGTTTTATTTTTGCAGTTTTAAAGTGATTGGTCGTTCGGTGATTGTCGCAATGAGTATCATGTGGAGCTTCCGTTTCCTGCTTATTAGCATAACGCCTGTTTATTGCTAATAATCCGAACTTTTGATTGCAATGTTGATGGTTTTATGGTGGGGCGTTATATTACTTGAAAATTATAAATCCAGTCAAACTATATATATTTTGATGTCAATTAAGTACTAACTTAAGGGTATATGGGTATTTTTTCTTCAGTGTTTAAGTGAAATTCGATTGGATTTAATGGTTACTCCTTTCTTATGTTGAAAACAAGGAGCGGAAGTGAGTGAGTAGCAGTTTGAAGAAATGACTTTCGTGCATGGAATTGCTCAACTGCAAAAGTTATGATGACATAAATGGACATTATTTATGAGTTGCAAATCGGCTTGAAATATATATGTATCAGCAGAATGGGGCAAACATTATTACGCAATTACATTGCATTGCATTGGTAACTGCAAAGTTGTAAAGCTTTCGCGAAATCGGCATACGGCTATGAAATTTTCATGGAATATTTAAAAGTTAAAGCGCAAACTTGTGTGACCCAGCCTATTTTTGGGATTTCTTTTTGTGTGTAAAAATGTACAGTGTGTTTATGAGTATCATCATGTGCTTGTCTGATTTCATTGAAAGCCTACTGTCCATAAAATATTATTAAAAAAGAGACGCATGTGACTCGAGAGAAATCCTATTTGATGTTCTGAATAATCGATAATTCGATTATGCGAATTATTCCTTTTCTTAGGATGTGGTATGCACCATGCACCTCGGCACCATTACTGGGTGGAAATGTCTTTCATACTATATATTATTAATGATGTACAGAGCACCCATCATCAAAAGAAAAGCTGTAGCCTCGCTGATAATGCATGCATTCACCACTGTAACATGTATTTCCACTTTTCCTCCCTGCTGTATAATGCGATGATGCATCTTTTTTCTCCTCTTCTGCTGCTGGTGTGACAAGGCGATGAGGACCTCCAATAGAAAAAGACGGATGATGTCAATCTTCCAGTTCACTGAATTATTCAAGTATTCTCGAAAACCATTTTATGCCTTCAACCAGGCTTGAATGGGCATCAGAAAGTATAGAGTAGAAGGCAAGTCATCTCAGTCGTCTGGTAGACGTCTTAGTTTAGCTGTATTAGCATTTGTGATTTACTTTCTTCGGGTTGCATTGTAAAGGCGGTGAACTACTCCGTCCTCTCGCTCGTCATCTACGACACGAAAAGAAAGACATTATTTTTCTTGCATGCTCTGTCTTCCTTTCTTCTCTTGTCGCCTGTGTATGTGTGTTTATGGCTGCTTATCAGGTTTACATTTTCTTCCCATCGAGGTCGGAAGTAAGGTAGTGTGATTGGAGCACATTAAATGGCACTGCATATTGGGTATATTGTTAAAGCAACACAGGAAAGTGAACGTCGAGACAGTAAAAACCGAAAATTGCATGAACTCAAAAATATTTCTTCTAAAAACCCCGCAACATCAATAATAATAAAGATTCACACAAAGATGACGTTTGCTGACTTCCATGGGAGAGGAGAAAAATGTGCAAAGTGGCAAAGAAATGCCTCTTTCCTAAACCCTTTCACTCCACTACTTCAGCTTTTACTTTATTTACAAAGATGATACTGGCGTAGCACTTTCACTTTATTAAGAGCTAAAATCTGCAACGTGTTGGCAATTATTCGTGAAGGTTTTTATTTGTCTAAGTGGATAAGTGGTTCATCTGTTTTATTTAATAGTCTAGTATAACGCATACAAAGAATAGCATAAGTGACGACGTCCCCCATCGACAAAGATCGTTGAAAAATGCGTTAGACTGATACAGTTTATTAACCGCAATGTATGGCCGCTGAAATCA
>JAQIXW010000378.1:0-32799 GCA_034700685.1 Willowsia buskii
GTAATTGAAGCTCCAAAAAGTTACGAGCTGTAATTTGTAATTTGTAATTGCGAGACGAAAATTTTTAATCGGTAATTCGTAATTTGTAATTAGAGCAACTTTTTGGTGTAATTGGGGATCCCTGCTTAAATGCACAGAGAGAATGGAAGAGAAGTGGGTATGCTTGTCATGTGCTAGTAGCTTGAAGCATAGAGTTTATGAAAAGTGAGAAAGAGCCCGCCCAACTTAAAGTATATGTGATTTTGTTTACAAATTGAGAAGAGTTTTGTGTGATGCTGCTGAGTCTGATCACTCGGTTCAGTGCAGTGGAATGTGGAAATCTTTAAAACAAAAAACAACAACAATCAATGATCAAGTTAGCCAACAACAATTATTCGCCGAAAACACGTGCTACAGAATCAACTGTTGATGTTTAGTTGATCATTCATGTTCAATTTGCGTTTGATTGTGCTAACAGTGTAGTTAGTTTGTAGGTATAATTAAAGAGATTTGTGCAAGTAGCTTCGTAAATAAGTTGCGAGTTCGATGGAACGACGCTGATTATCCAATGAAATTGAAATTGAGGAATAGTAAGTAGTAACGACCCAGCCAGTTAAGTTAACCAGTAGTAGTGACCATAATCGTCACCAGCAGCAGCTGAGTAAATTAAAACGTAAGTCATAATATGTTAGTGTGTTGTTATTAGTCATCATTCATTGTGAATGAATTATAAGATACTTTTTTACCATTTTGTATTTTTTAGTCCCTGTGAGAGTTTTAACTTTTTTTTTACTGTCAGATTATTACGCTAGTTGAGTTACTCCTCTCCTACCCAAAAGGAAAGCTTTGATTTGCAATAAAGCAATGTTGCAAATATTTAGATGAATTAAATAGAAAATTCTTAACGATTCTTGCAAACATAGCTGTGAAACTGTGGCTTTGCTGTAAGTGCGGTGTTGGGTCTCCTTTGTATCTTTTATATTAAATTTTCCTTGTTGTTTTTACTTACGTATTACACATTTCTGTTTAAAAGCGTTTATGATTTGTCTAACTAAAGTATTATTTAAAACCACGATGTCTTTATATTTTCCGCTACCTTGATTAGATAGATTGGCTGCGCCCCTAATATTTGAAGTTAAGGTTCCCAATTTTCCATTTTATCTCCACTTCGTGTGGAGAACTTTACTTTGCTGAGCAGGTTTTCGTAAGTTTATTGCTATATCTTTATTATTATTAATATTTATTATTATTTTCAAGCTTTTTGTTGTCGGTGTGTGGTTCTACGATAAACAAATTTTGTTTTGCACGGTACCGCTATCCAATGTCAATCCGTTATGTTATAATTGTTTCGGAATAGATGCCTCAAAAGCATAATTCACAGCCTTAACTTAAATTGCATATATTCTTTTCTGTTCTTGACCTGCAGGTAAGGCCCCAAAATTGTTTTCTTTCAATTAGTGAACCCACGAGTCCCCCAAAGGGACGGGGTTCCTGAAAATCATGTGAGAAATCGATATCATAATAATATAGTCGGCATTTTGATTTTGTTACTTTAGCTTCTACAACAGTTTCAAATCATTTGTCTTTGATTTTCAGAACAACTCAAACTCAGAAATTATGGACGATTCAAAAACAAGTATGGCATCCGCATCTTCTGATGATTCCGGAATGAGCGTTCCTTCAGACCACTTGGCGAGTATCAAGCAGGAAAAACTGGATCCCCAGTTGCCAAACTTCCAGAGTGAGAACACTCACCAAAAAGGCGGAATGTCATCTCAGCAGTCAAAAGAAAAGCCGCGTACTAAGCGCACATACAACAAAAAGCAGAAGTCATTGGATAGCGTAATAGGGATCGAGAAACCACCTCCGAAAAAGCGAGGACGGAAAAGTAAGAAGGAGCTGTCATTGATGGACAGTAAAGCAGAATTTGCCCAGGAGTTTCAACCAACTTTTAAAAAGACTAAAATTAAATCACCGACTCAACAAAAATCTCAGAAAGTATCCAAAAGAGCACCTACTACAAAACAAAGAAAATCTTCAGGTGCTGGTGCTGGTCCTAGTGTCTTTGACAAGAAAATTTTAGCTGGCCCACATTTAACGGTAGGTATCATTATGAAGTTATTGGTCTGTTCAATTTTTTTAATTCTCATTTTTAAGTGTTATAAAATTTGTTATTGATTTGATGCTTGCAGATGAAGCAAGTACTGGAGTACATTTTGACTGATCACAGCTACTGTGTTCCACCGGATCCACTACCAGCAGTTGGAAGCAATCACCAAACGATTCGATACATATTAGGTCCCAAAAATGGCGCTAAAGCTAAGAGTTTGCCAAGTGTAACGATGATCGAGCCTACTGAGAGATCTCCAATTAGCTATTCAGGCTTGAGAGCTCGATCACAACTTTCACTGTCATCAACTCCTCCGCAATCATCAAAATTAGAAAATCTGTTAAAGTATGTATTACCTTAATATTAATTAATCAAGTAATACATACTTATATGTACATTTAATCTCAGCAAAATTAAAATCTAAATTTTCATTTATGTATAGCAGGCGAGGCGAATCTTCCCCCCTCAGCTTGACAGCAGGAAGCTCACTGCGTTATTCCCATTCCAAACATGCCTCTGACTGCAGGGATGAAAGTGATATAGATATTGATGTGGAAAGCGTTGATCCGGAACCCGAGAAGAGAGTGGCGTATGATATTTCTAAGGCGAAAGAAGTCATGAATGAATGTGAAAAATATGTTGAATTCGCTCGAGGAGCTGACACGGGTGATAACTGGGAGGCTAAAATTGTCAGGTTAGACAATACATTGATGCAGTCAAACTTTTTAAAACTGAAAATGGCTGCTTGGATGCTTGGAATATGTATGCAGTACTACTATTGATATTTGATAACTTTTTTTGCAGAACTGGTTGGACGAAAGCACAAAGCTCACTTTTTGACAAAGTGATTGGTGCATTACACGCTGAAAGACTAGCTCGTTTGACGTTTGCCTCAGCCGGAGATACAGAGCCAGTTTTAAGACGTGCGTCTCTTGACCGAACAGCATCTCGGGTTCGGCGTATTTTTGGAGAAAATCTTTGGGACACAAAATTAACCCAGTGGCTTCATTCAGTTGTGACAGAGTATCTAAACTTTGCATACTTAGCAATTTATATGGATGTGCTACAGGTAATAACAAAACTTATTAGCACAACTTTTAATTGCTTTATCTGCTTTAATTGACTTAATGATTAACTTAACAACGTGAATTCATGACAGACTCTGAAAGCGCAATGCCCTCATCTCATAAGTCGGATGATGAAGCTAAGTATAATAACACCCCTCCAAACTGCATACGGACGTGATAACGAGCTGAAAGATCTTTTATCACCTTTCCTCCATGAAGAACCAGAAGTTGAAGAGACACCCACGTTCGTGACAGAGGCAATGCAAACCGAAAGTGATAAAGATACGTCGACCATTTCTAATGAAGCCAGTCTTCCTCAAGAGGATCCTCCAAGTAAGGCAGAGGAAACAGAAATATACTTACCAGCCAAGTCAATAGTTCCTCAAGTTGAAGATGCCATGATACAATTGCACTCTGCTAAAAATGCTGAAGCCTTCAAAACTCTGTTGGAACGTCAGTGGGATCCTTTCGCTCCAGATCTGTTACAGCGTTTGAAAAGATTATCCTCCAATCCTATTTTCTTAGTCATTTCTCCTGGCGCAATCTTTTCAAAGTCGTCGCTGAGCGCAAGACTGAAGCAATTTCATCGAATGTTTAATCGTATTGGGAAGGTACGTCAAAACAATTTAAAAAAAATAATAGCATTAATTGTGTAACCGTTTAATAAGATATTTGTTGTGAATTGAAGATCGTGAAGGTTCACCTCTCTAACCGTGAGACATTGGATTCTACATCAGTTTCCGGTTACCTGGATAAGACGTTTTCTGTTGCACGAGAGAAGATTAAAGAAGTACGGCACTACTTTCCTGATCGACCACTCTATTTAGTAGGGTGGGGTTGCGGGTCGATACTTGCTGCCAGATTGTCAGTTACAACAGGTCCCGTAGACGGTATTATCGCTTTAGGATTTCCACTACACAGCCTTAAAGCGATGCATGATGATGTTCTGAGAATTTTTGGAGGAATCAAGCATCCAATCTTGTTTGTGATCGGTGGTCTTGCTTCTAACAACAGGTACAAGCAGCAATACTAGTAAAATCCCTAGTCCTCAAAACAGAATACAGTCCTTCCTAACTCTGAGTTTTGTTAATTTTTACAGTTTGACGGATATGGAATTGTTCCGGCAACGTTTAGCATGTGAAACTTCCCTGGTAGTTGTTGGGTCTGGGAACGAAAATCTCTTTGTTTCACGCGATCACAGAGAAAAGCTGTTGATCACGCAGTCATATGTGAATAAAACTGTGATGGATGAAGTGGCCTACTTTGTCAACTTGCACTCCAAACATAACCAAATCATTGCTGCTAATATATCTATGAAACCTCCTCAGTTCTCAAAGTCTCAAGCTACTTCTGATGCTCTACATGCTAGAAAGTCGGCAAGTTTGCTGCGTGGTAAAAAGCGTAAATCAAGTTTTACCGATGTTGACTCTGAAGCATTTGTTGGTGGCAGTAATGCCAACAGCAAAGATTCTTATGATAGTGATGCGGAGAAAAGTCATGAAAGTGTTGGCTCCAATCTTCATTCAATTAAACGAGAGATGGATGCAATGAAAAAGACGCAGTTGGGGACATTTGATTATGACTTTGATGGCCCTAAGCTCATACCATCAAATAAATCTTCGAACAAACGGAAAGCTTATTATAGACCGGATCCCACCTCGACATCGTCATCAATAGCTTCCTCTAGTTGTATCACAGCATCTAAACTGCTGCAACAAAGTAAAAATATATTCGAGATAATTTGATGTAATTTGATTTTCAATCAAAAATGTAAATATATTGTTACAAAGTTACTTTCGATTTGTTTGCAGGTCCTAATGCTAAAAGAAGAATGTCAAAACCTTCTGGACCAACCCAAAGGGTTCCATTGTTGAATCAACCGACTTCTCAGCGAAATGCAACTGGACAAATGATAGAAAAGGATGATCCAGCGGCGTTGTATAAATATCTAAACAATGTAAGCGTCACTTTAAAAGCAAAATTGTTTGGATATTTCATGATTTCTGAATCTTAGAAATATTTTGGTACTATTGTAATTTCTAGGAACAAGACCCGTCAAAAGCTTCATCTACGTTCCCACTTGTTTTGCGACAGAATGAGGTCACATTTTCTGGAAACGATCGAAGGTAAAATTGCCATAACTCAAGTAGATTTCGTATTTTTGAGAGTACTCTTTATATTGAAACTTATTTCTTAATCATTTTCCAGTGTAATGGGAACTTCCCCATACTTGAGTAAGGATCTCGCTGGCGATAAAACCAGTAAGAAAAAATCAAGTAGCAAGTCAAAAAGTGCCAAAACATCCAAAACTGGTACCTCTGAATCTCCAACATCTTCAATTATTTCCGCATTAAAAGAAGTATCCCCTCCAGTAAGCAACACTGCTAGCTCGACTCCGCAATCAGCTTTGGAAATGCATAAATTCGTGATTCAACACCAACAGATTTTAAAGCAAAATCAAGAGAGACCACACTCATCGCAACTATTCAAATTGCTTTCACCTGGTACAGAGTCGGAGAATCTTAATGTTACATCACTTCCTGCTTCTACAGTCCCTGGTGTTACTCAAAGCTCGACAGAGTTAGTGAAGCTTAAATTAATTGGATCACAAACAGGACCGTCTGAGGTCCCAGGGGAAACTCGAACTGCTGTAATTTCAAAGCAGAATCTTGTGTCTAATATGTCACTTCCTATGATTAGACTGTCTAGACCAGACGACAATTCCCAACAGAAACCATTATTTATGACTGGAACGTCTACCTCTGCAACCACTATTCCTACAAACCTGTTGACTGATTCTTCAGAAAAGATAGTATTCAGGACAAACGATAAAAGCTTAATGAAGTTAAATGCAGCGGATCTAAAAAATTTGATTGCTGGGGGTCGCGGAATTCAATTGATCACGGGCTCGGGTCAGGGTCCATTGAATATCATAGTGAAGAAGGCTCCAGATTCTGTTGAGCCAGCCTCTGTAGTAACTCCAGCTGCCTCTTCGTCCATTGGAAACGATGAATCTGCGGCTTCGACCTCGCCTATAGTACATCAGTTTTCTACACCATCTCTGGTAATTCCTACATCATCAGACGCAGTCTTACAGTCGCCGACTATAGTTGAAGGAATAACACCCACTAAGGAGAATGAATCCTCGGCAGAGCAACAAATGGAACCGGAAGCAATGGAAGTAGACACTGAAGAAGAAATGAGTGGTCTGCTAATTTCCAGCACTTTTAGTGTCTGTCCTACATCAGGTGAAAGAGTGCTGCCTTCATCTTCTTCCCCAAGTACGCATATCTTAGAGAGTGTTTCTGGAGCAGAGAAAAGTGCCCACTCTTCGGCAGATCTAGGGGAACAGCCGAGTGAAGAATTGCTATTAGTACCCATTCATGTACAAAGTCCCAGTATTCTAAGCGAAGGAGAAAGTTTGCCATCATCCCACAGTGAAGTCAAAGTAGCATCTCCTCTTGTGAAGGAAGCAGAAAAAAGTTTGCTCCAGGAAGATACTCAAACTCCTGCAGTTGTAGTTCGTGCTGAAGATAAGCGAAAATCAAAAACTAAAACGGTAAGAGGACAATAAAGTGTTGAATGATATTATTATGCTTAATTTTTGTGCGATTTTATATTTTGAATGCTTTTTGAAAGGTAAAAAGTGGCAAAAACACGAAATGCGATCCTAAATCTCAGAATGACGACCAATCTTCTTCAAGTAAAGTTTCAAGTGAAGAGTTGTTGCCTGCCGGTGTCCCAATCAAAGAGAAAATCGAAAGCATTGCCGTTGGTGGTACAACATCAGACTCGTCAGTATCTGCTAACGACCTTGTTGATACCCTTATATCTAAAGTGACTTCAACAGATATCCCTACTGAAGAGGCAAAGTTGCTTGAAAATAATAAGGTTAGTCAAATAAAAGTGTAGTTGAACATTTTGAATTAAATACTTTCACACTATACTATTTTCTATTTTGTACTAATGATGTAATTTGCCATCAAATTTAGATTTCCCCTGTTCCCGGAGCAAGTGAGAATACCCCAGTAACCCCAGAACGTACTCCAGAGGTCGACAAAAATATCCAACCATCCCTGTCGTCTACTGTACTTTCAAATGAGGAGCTCTTAACTGTTCCAATTCACGTACGAAGTCCCAGTAGCAATCCTGATAGAGAAAGTCCAGTTCCTGCCACTTCAAAAAGCAGTGAAAGTAATGACTCTCTACCGTCCACTAGCGACGATGGAAAAGGTGCCACTGATTCAAAGGCATCTGGTGCAACCTCTGGTGAAGACAAACGGAAGTCAAAGAGTAATCCAGTGCGAAGAAGTGCGCGTTTAAAATCGGGTGTATAATGTAATGGTTCTCAAAAATACTTGGAGCAAAAGAGAATGTAGCGTACAATGTACAACTCATATTATGATTTATTCTTCGTATGCTACATTGTTAAAGTCTAAGATTTTTGTTTTAGTTTTTGCCTTTGATTGTACGCACAACAATACTTGAACCATATTATGTAATAGTATTTAGCCATTAGTATATAGATATGTATAGTGTGGATTCTTTAGTCCAAAAATCTTCTGTAGTCTGTCTACATTCGTTCATGTATTATTATAGGAATTATTTTATATTATGCGAAATTAATAAAAATGAACTGTTAAAAGCCAATTTTCTTTTATACATACTTTTATCGCATAAAAATTTGTTACTCACAAGCACAGGCCCAACCACAACAATGCTCCATCTTACAAATAATAATTCAGGATAACAGCATTATGCTGTATGCACTCATGTTTCTTTCACCTGGTGTGCTGTCATCTTGACTCATAATCAAAATAGTATGTCAATGTTCTTGGCTAAAATATATAGACAGTGAAGTGAAATAGCAGTGATTGATAAGTAGAAAAATTCATATAATTTTAGTAAGCGTCATGCAGATAATATAATGCGGGCTTTCATAAACTGATTGATGTCTTTACTCAGTAAATTCTGATTCTGAAGTCATACTGTAATCTCTGATTTATGCTTATTAGCCAGACTACAAGATATTATGTATGTAATGACAGTGGAAATGTCATGTTTTAGTTTGTTTTAACACGAAACTTCCTTTAAAGTTTTTCATTTATGCTAGAAAATTGAAAATTTAGCCCAAATGTTGCACTTGAATGTTCGTATTTGGAAGGTACATACATAAATGCACAAAACTACAAAGAAAATTCCAGAAAGGTAATATGACTAACTATAACTAACATTTCAGCAAGCATTTTTATATACATATGATATAGTGTCATAGTGTCATCGGTGTCATCAATCACCACATCGCTTCACCACAAGAGTTTCCAGTTACATAAAGTATGTATACGCCAAATGGACAGAACACAAGACTACGGATGACTTCATTTAAATTTGATGAGATATACTAAATAATTTCATGTTTCTTACCAGATTAAGCACTTTTTCAGTGAAAATAATATGGCATGCTTCCAAAAGCTTCATGTACTAAAAAACAAAAACAATGGGTGCAACAAACAAGCATTATCTAATATATGCAATTTCAAGAACTGCTTCTCTTATTTTCACTTTGTAGACCTTGCCAAATTCTCCAAGGTCATTTTGAATCTTTTAGTTATTGATGACTTCGCTCGTCTGTAACAATTTGTTTTTTTATCGGATCAAATTTTCAAACTTCAAAGTATATTTTCTGCATTCCTAAGTCTCTCGTTAGATTTAGATTTGCTTGCCACATAATATAATGCGGAAAAATGTGAACAGCAGCGCAGTGAAGTGGAGTGGAACCCCTAAAGCATATCAAGTAGCCCCTAGCATGCTGCAACAACGTCCCCTCATGCTTTGTTTGCTGTTTTCATGAAAGATAGATCAAGTACCGAAATTTTGATCGTCATGTTTCTCTAATTAAATACTAGATATTAGATGTAAATGTGAGTTATAAAATATGTTGTGTAGCTCATGCTCCATTTTCATTTATTTGCCAATCAACAAATCCAATATCCGGCAGGAATTGCCCCACCCTTGAATATTTATAATGAATTTAGAGTAACATAAACCACTATCAAAACCATATTTAAATGCTGTTCTGCCTGTTCTGTTTTTATATTATTTAACCTTGACTCGCTTGGTAAGCATGCTTAAATATTTCAAATGGATTTCAAGATTTTTTGGACAATTATTTTTTGCCGTTTTATGGCAATGCAATGTACATACGTAATGCTTGAATAGCGTTTTTCCGCATAAGTACAATATGTACAAAAACCACGTGATGAAAAGCAAAAAATGGGTTACTCTGTCATAAAAATGTTAAGAATTCTTTATTTATTAAATATTTCTTTTTGTCTCCATTTTTCGTCATTCATGACTTATGAACTTTGCGATTTCTATTTATTTCATATTAAAAGTTCTATAAAGGAAAAAGTGTCGATCTTCAATAGTCAAAGATTTTAAGTGAGCGAGTGAAATGTTGCTACACATAATAATATGTTTATGCATCTTCGATTTATATTGTTTAGGAAGTAACGTCCGTATTTTGCATTTCAATTCTGTGCATTCCTAGTCCTGACTTATATGTCATTGGTTTTGTTTTTGTGTGTGTGTGTTGGGACATTCATACCCACGCAGAAAAGCTTCATTCATGCAATTTTTTCATCCCCTCTGGCTTGATATTATTATGTACCACTGGTTCTTTCTTGATGAGTGCATTTATATTCACGAGACAACTTGACATTTTTTAAAACTTTTATGTGTATAAAATCACATTCGTGGGCATAGCAGGACTGAAGGTTGAGGAGAAAAACAAACAAGCAATAAGTCTCCAAACAGGGGAAAAGGCCAAATTCCCTGTTCACAAATTCTAGCTAGTATTGTAATGTATGTAATATGCCATCCAAAAACACTATAGCCAAAGTCAACTCAAGTATTACAACATCATATAACTGAGGAGCGATCAGGAACTATTAGTTTTTCATATTACAAGGAGAAAGCAGTTGTGACATGAGACATCTTTCTCCTTACTTTCACTCTACATTAGTTCACATTATGGTACATTATGCTATGAGCACGAGCGGGTGTAATTTTGCGTGGGATATTATTAAATTGTATAGCAAGGCTTTTGGGATTGTGAGGGCTGCGATTTTCAAGAATTGCTCGCTAAAAAACATTGTTAAGCTGACTAAAAATAGTGATAAGAGTTTGCCAAATACCAGTGGGAGATTTCATATGCATGAAGCATACAAGAAAATAATATTCATGCCGATTGCTGATCTTGTAACGTGAATCAACCAAATGATGTAAATACAACACCATAAGTGACCTACCAGAAAGACATCCGATTGATCCAACTTATCTTGGTTTGTGTGTTAAATCTAATAGTAAATAGTCTGCGGTGGTACTTACATGAATTGGTATATTTTGTGTGTACAGATAGAATAACAAGGATGCCAATTTAATCTTCAAAAATTTGTTGTATTTATGCTGAAGATTCTCAATGAAAATTTGCATGCAATGATAAACATACACATTCTGTTTGTACAAAAGAAAATTTGTTGCAACATGCATAAAAAAGTACACATATTTGATATTACGTCATGCGTATTACTACAACATTATTACTTTTAGCTTGCTTAGTGTTAGTACAGGTTTTTCATATATTACCTGACCGAATCGACAAAATATATCATGTAGTAGTGGCGTGTGGGTGTAAAAGAAGTTTGCGTGGGCTGCTTCTTGTATGTGACTACATTACTTTTCAAAGCTTTCACCAGCTTTAACACCTAATGATCGGACGATTTAAAGTTATATAATTTGTAGGCGCTAAAACTGTAATTGGCAATTGATTTTCCTACTGTGTGATGACTTATGTCATGTCATTACTTGAAACAATAGATGAAGATGGCAACGGTTTCTAGTTTGTTTCAATACCAAATACCATAAATGCTCAAACGCCTACAATACAGAAAGCCTGGAAGATCATAAGCTATCCCGATTCCCGGCTCCCTACCGAAGTTTGATTTTTTTCTTCTTTTCAAAGCATATCTTTCGGAGAAAAACAATTTTTCATATTATGCAAGAATTTTTATGAATAAAGGGGTTTATGGTCAGTTTATCCTCAGGATATACATTTTTGACGATGAAAAAAACGTATTTTGTGTTCTCAGTTATTTTTAGTTTATTCTTTTTTCGATTGTGGACTCAGCAACACAGTTTTTCAGGAGTTTTGTGGTAATTATTTTCATATAATCTAAAATCTATCTAGATTTATTTACCTAGGTATAGGATGCATGTATATACTTACATGGCGTTGTTTATAAATTTAGGTAGTTCATGCCGGAAACGTGGTCCTCCAAACTCTTCAAACTTTACGCACAAGGGCAAGTGACCTATATGCATGGAATGGATAAACATTGCATACAATCCTAACATTTTTGGTCTGCTGTCAAGCTCCATAAAAATTTTAACTCTTGTTAGATGAAGAAAACGTTCATAGTAAATGGCAAAACGAAGTTACATAATTTGATCGAGATAACTTGATGTTGTTCTAGACTCTCTAGACTTAAACTATTAGGAGACGAAGAGTCTGCTTACAAAAGGTAAAGTGAAAGTAAAAATATATTTTAGAAACGCATACTTCTGTAGGATGCGTACTTTGTTTAGGTGTACATTAAAATCCAAGTTTCTTTCATACAGGTGATGCGTACGTGCATGTAACAAACTTTGTACTAACTAACTATAAGATTTACTTTATTCTCCGTGGGGTACCCCTCTTAGTACTTTCACCGTTTTCACCAACAAAGATGAGTGACTGAATGTCTCCCTGAGTCTTTGGCAGAGAGGAAATTAAGTCAGCGAAAAGTTATTAGTAGTCTTAAAAGATATAGTCTGTGATAGAAACGCGATCAAGTGTGATGGCTTTGCTTGATCATGCTGGAACGGCTGGAAGCTTTTGCTACTCACTTCAGTTAGTGATTGGTCGCCACAAATGCATACTTCATTTGCATAAATAATAAATACCTGTGATATACCCGGCATATCTTACTTAAACCATTTCCAGCTCATAATATCATTTATGTTGTCATTCCCTCTGATGAAATACAATCCAAAGCATGCATCATTTTTGTTACATATCTCATGCATGCATGCTTGGAACGAAGGGTAATTTGCTCCCAAATAGAGTACTCATTCGCAAAAATGTAATTCTTACGTAAACTTATCTCACATTTTATCTTGCAAGTATACGTTTTGATAAATACCTATTTTGATGATAGCGATGTTAATAGAGTACGAATAAGAAGTTAAGCAGATCAACTGTAGCTCGGCGTTAGAAAAAAATTAAAATATGGAGGGAACACATAATATGCTGTGTTATAATAGCTGCTAAGCTGAAATTGCTGCGGCTGCTGACGAAAGAGATGTCCTTTTGTTCAATTTGTCGTCGTCACATCATACAATGCAAATACTGCCGTACCACGCAAAAATACATTCATTATGTATCCTAATAACATGTCGTAGACTTTGGTTTGATAAGATGTATTAATAAAGTAGCAGCAGAAGAGCTATTTATTTTGCATTGTACTGCGATACAATGTAAACTGAATAAAGCAATTCGTAGTAAAAGTAAGAGCATCATATCCGAAATAGCAGGAACCCTCTACTTTCCCCGTTTCACCACGTACTAATATAACATTACATACCATTCTCAGCCTCCTCTCTTCACAATACAAAGTTACATTTTCAGCATCCCATTCCATCCCTGTCGTTTTTATTGCATCTACTTACATAGTTGATGTTGGCGCTCCATTATTCTACCGTCACCATATATTAATCGTTCTTTCCTCCTCTGTATAAAAAGGGGAAAGAGCCACAGGCAAAACTTCAGTTGCTCTTAACAAACTCTCCAAGTAAATTTGTTCATCACACGAGTCACTAGTGACGGAAATCCACTTCGGTAGTAGAGTCAGTGAAGATTTGCATAAACAGGCCCGGAAACGTTAGTTTTGCCCTTTACTCAAATCCACGCTTTTTCAGGGATTTTCTAACATTTAAAACTTGAGACAAGGAATCTGTGTTAGAATCTAAGTATAACATTCAAAGCATGATTTTACTCGATTGAAATAATTGTCACCTACCGAATTCATTCATTGTCAACGAAAATCTTACCTCAGAAGTTATTATAGACACATTACGTTTTTCTTCTTCTAAAAGCAATAAAACGCTTACTAGTATAACATAAAGACATTTTAAATATTTGTTATTTTGTCAGAAATTGTTTAAACTTTTCCTGACAAAGTATATTTGTTGGTACATTTTCAACTTGTAGGCCAGCAGCCATACCATATAAATCTAAATCAGTAAGCTATCTTTGTTAAGAAGGGTTGATTACTTCAGAGTGGACTGGATACGATACAATCATACAAATTCATTCTCATTGTTAGAACGTATACATAAAAACATTGTGAATTACTTCCTTCCGGAGGGTAAGCAACAAAGTAGTTTTCACCAAGCCATTAGGTTCCCGTTCGCTGACGTCTGTAAAATCATAGTACTGCTTCACAATCAACGTCATCACTGTGTCACCAGCCCAGAGAAGAGATCATTAGAAATCCACATTTTCTACGCAATTCGGATAAATACTTGGAGAGTTCTCCTCTTTCAAAGAACAAGTCAAAGTTGTTCTCCCGTAAGCTAACAAAGAAAAAGCTTATACACAATTTTTGTATAAAAAAGTTCAGAAAAAATTGCCACAAATGCGCAAAACGTGAACTAATAGCAAAATATTTGTATGTTTATCTATCATTATAATAATTTGAGCCTTTGCTTCTTCCTAGTAGTTAGCAGAGTGTACTGTTACACTTTAGCTAGTTACATGTAACAAGAAAAAAATTACTCGTGGCTGCTGATGTTTGTGCGTTTTTATGTATTTTGAGCTTTTTGTCTATTTAGTACAGCATTTCACTTTGTTCACTGGTGCATCCTACACATCAAATAGGGTGGCTCTCATTTCATCCCATCATGCTTATGTGCAGCTTCCGATATATAGCTTTCTCCCGTGGCTTACATGGCATCCTTTCAATATACTATTGGAAATTCTTTTGTAATAATGCATACTCATATATTAGCTGTATTATTATTCAAAACATTATATTCATTGCTGAGCATGAATCCTTCTTTTTTTGCACAAAACCATGCTTTGTTGCTCCTCTTGTTTCTTTTTGGTAACTCCTCACGGACCATTTGATAGGAAAGTAAGTGTCCACAAGAAGAAGGCACAAGAGACACGGGGAAACATGGGAGTAAATAGACAAAGAACTTGTTGTAGTCGGAACCGCTGTGGTGGTGGGTGGCGGTGCTAAGTAAATAAGTAAATAAGCAGAGGGGAAGAAAGTACGACAACGCCTTGGGAGATCAAGTTTACTCCCTGCTTTGGCAAAAGCCAACAACATACCAGTATTTTCGCTGACTACTCATTTTTTATCTTTTAGTCTGTCTCATCGTCTTAAAAAACTACTAGTAGATAGGAAGTCGGACGGTGTGCTCTCTAAAATTTTCATCGTATGTAAACCAGCATCCATTCTCATCTTTGTTTATTACATTATAGACCTAGTTTTGTTTGCATCTTTTTACTTTTTCATGAGAAAAAACTTTTGAGAAAACATTTAAAGTTAAGAGAAAAAAAAACTAAGGTGAGATAAGGAAATGGTGCAGTAGCCGCAGTGTTGCAAAATCTTTCACATTGCATCAAAGTAGAATGAGTAAAGTGAGTTGAGTAGGTGTGACATTGAATGAACAAGTTTTTATTTGTGTTTCTTCCGTGGTTTCAACTTTTCCCTGGGGCGACCGAAAAAAGCGACCGAGACTCATACATACAGAATCCAGAGTATGCAAATAATTTTATAAATTGGTATAAGACGGCATTTGAAAGTCTTTTTTCTGTCATTCTATACTCATACACTCAAATTTCAAGTAACTTCACTTTATCATTTATTGTTGTTAAGCCCCAGAACAGGTTCATCCTTCTTACCGTATTTTGTGGGCGGCTTACTATAAGTAAGTCAACAGGGAAGAGCATTGGAAAGATTATTTTAAAATAAATTAATTATTTGAATACATATTTGTAAATTCACAATATGTAATTTTCGCGTACACAATGTGCATGCATAGTATATATATGCATTTGAAATTAAAATGGCCGGATAATTCATGAAAAGTATGGTTTATTACAGCAACAGCACTAACTAGATTTGAAGATTGTAAAGCTTCGATTGATTCTTTACTTTTTGGAGACTAACTATATGATTTTAAGTTGAAACAAATCGTTAAATTGGGAGTTTCTTTCAAAATCTGGAGCTTAGCAAAATGAAGAAAATAAGAAGTTGCAAGCTGCAACAAGGCTGCAACTAATAAGTAACTCAGATATTATGTATCCTCCTGCAAGTGTTTGTATTATAAGCTTGTTATCTTGTATATTTTTTCTAGTTAAGATACGCGTCTCTGGTCGTAGTTTTCATTCTTACAATAGTACGTCACACGCGTCACACATGCATACTATTAGTTTGTAATCCTATGATAACAAAGGTTTTTTCATGTTTTCAGACAGCTTTTAAGAAAATCCCATCGCACTAACCAGCTTATAAAATACATCTTTTCAAAAATGGCCAGAAGTACAATGAAGCAGAATTACAGCAGCACTGGAGCAAATACCTTAACGAGAATTACCGTGATGGGACTAACCGTACTGCTCCTTTGGGGTGAAGTGAGCCGTGTTGAAGGTAAGCTGGAGAAAGGGAAAACGGGAGTATTATGATATTCTAGTACGGATTGTCTGCCTATAAGCCTTTCTATATTTTCCTCATTTCTCATATATCTAAAACATCACTGCTTTTCATCTTATGACTTAAACTACACATTCAACAAGTCAGTCAACGTTTTTTACGATAACTTACTGAAACGAGTTTCTAGCCTTTTTATTTAACACCCACGAAGCAACAAAGTATTCACCCATGCTCACTACCACCTACTCTAAAAAGTAGAAGAATGTCAAAGGTGGAGTGGCTGACTATGCCTACCACAATAGTTTATTAATCATCCCCAGCAACAACCCCGCAAAGTTATCGGCTTCCTTTTTACATTTTTCATTAAAGCAAACTCTGTGTTTCGTCTTTTTTCTCCTGTTTTGATGTGTTTAGGAAACAATTACTACTGCAGTGTGTATCTATCGTGTGAATGAGTATCCACCCAAAAAGATATGGGGCTATGGGATTTTAAGCCTATATTTTTAAGCCTTTATATTTTAATCTGCGATGCAAAGCTACTCTGCTGCTTTTCACCATTATTACGTAATATTGTGGGCGAAGAAATTCTAGGGTTAGTGTTGACACCATGTGTCTGTTAACATCAACTATGTAACAATTAATATGAATCATTATCATTAGATAACAATAATTGCGATTTCTTTAGCATTAGCTTGGTCACGAGCTAGAAATCCATACAGGTAAATAGTATGTAGGTAATTTTCGGTTCTTGCGGTAGCAATGAATTAAAGCTCATGAAATGCATGCTCGTGACTAGTGAAGGGCGTAATATAGTAAACAACTGGGTCTCAAAATACAGAAATTAGTAATTTAGAAACATCAGTAGCCACATCAGAGCGGAAACGCAATTTTCTCATGCAAGTATTGTTTTTTGAGTAACTCACAGCAAATGCGAAAAATGCTGCAAACTTTTAATGAAGGCTTTGGCAGTTGCGTGTTAATTTTGATAGCTAGGAAGGTACAAAAGCGTTCTTTATGATGATAACTATGCACTTGGTTGTAAGCCACGAATACAGATTTGTGTATCGGAATTCAGAATTCCTGATGCTGATGATTTCCTTGCAAAGGTAGAAGAATTCCATACATGCCTACAAGTATTTACATAATATTCCTAATACAGAACACACAAATTTTAATGTTAAAGTTCTAACTACTAATCTCTTTACGTTGAATGCATCATCAGTGCAACCATATATAGTTGAAAGGCATCTCTGCTTATCCAGACAGCGGTTTTTGTTTCTTTTATAAAGGAAAATTCGAAAAATCTAATTCGAAAAATCTAATTCGAAATTAGGGCATAGCAAACCACATTAATGTGCATAGGAAATTCGATCGTTGAAACGAAAGTCAATGTCTTGCACACCCATGTGATAAGTACTCGCTTATTAATTGTTTTGTGCTTGTAAAAGAAATGTTTTCAGGTTTTTCATATGATTTTAATATGATTCACTGCCCCCATTCCTTTCACCCCTGACCTTATCCGTTCGCAAAATCGTGTAACTCAAGAAGTAGGTAATTTGTTTGGCTTTACTTTTGATCTATTGAACTGAAAACCAGTTTCGCCTTATTATGTAGAATGCATGAAAAATTACCTGCTCTCATAGAACCAAAAATGATTTCCCGATTGGAGTTTACACTATTTGCAGGCAAAAGACAGCAATGTAAAGAGGACCCGTAGCAAAATGCTTACTTTTACAGCAAAACAGGCATAATTACACACGTATCAGAACAAAACCTATTTTCACGAAACAACAAAGCTTTTAGTTTGACTTATGTAAGCTTGACTTCACTTGGCGTCTCCAGTTTGATTATTTTACTCAATCGGGATGGTTTAATATTGAAAAAAGATTTTACATAGTTTTTATACCACAGCATTTGATTCAAAAGAAACATGAGGGGAAACATTTCATGTTTTAGCATTATTTAAACAGACGTGAGGGAAAAATACCTAGTCTAGTATGCTTTGTAATGATGCACAATACATTTTATACTCTTTGAAAACAACCAATAAAGATAGCATAATTGGTGGTTTATTGAGTTTTCGCATTGGCTTTCCATAGTTTGTGCATATTTTCATTGAAAGTAACCATGAATTGGAGCGACGAGTGAGAGGTTAATTGATTTTGGCCGAGTGACAGCCGCTGACATTAATTTTTCTCAGTGGTATACAAGCATAAATGACAGCCATGAGACAGGCTAGCAGCCCGTTTTCTCTCTGGTTATACATGAAATATCTTTTCTCATTCACACAGTATCCAAAAGCCCGAAACGCCTATTATATTGTTTTCTCTTTTCTGGTTATATGTAATTCTTTTACTTTTAATAAACTTTGTGTCAAATCAGTTGACACGTGTGATTAGGCTGTAGATGAGCCATTATGATGCAGTAAAACAAGCTGTAGCAAAGCATAATGTCATAATAATTTGAAAAATTCCAGAATTTAGGAAATATTGATTCATGAGGGTGTAAAAGGTTGGGGTTTCACGAGTTAATGCCCCACTAATTTAAAAACGAAATAAATTTACATGATGCTTTTCATAGTTTTCAAATATGCAAGGGCTATGTAATGCTAAATTCATCTGGGATATGTGTGAAAAGCAAACTGGGGGGTTAATGTGTTCACTGTTCGGACTTCCGACAGAATAGAAGGTTTCAGTATTAAGCAGTTTTCTCTGGTTAATTCAAGAATTGATGAAAAAACTCTGTAAGATTAGTAATTAAATTCAAAATTGGATTGCTTGAAATGAAAACCATCTCTACTCTAATCAGATTGGAGTCTTCATCAACTTCAGCGTATAAAAAACTTTGGTGATGTTGGTATTGTAATGTTCCTCCGAAATCATGGATAATATACAATCCCTAGAAAAACATTGCATCAAAGTTTTGAAGAGTTTAATCACAAACAATGATACAAAAGGCTTTGTCGGTATAATATCAAATATTCTGCAATACGGGCATTACTGCAATGCACTCTTTTATTTCGTATGCGAACATGGAATCCACCTACAATGCAAATCTCTGGGAAGGGAGATCTCATAAATCTAAGGCCTTATTGCTTCAATTTCCCATTCCACCTACACACAACTCATGCCACTCTTCATGCTTAGGTTTGTGCGTAGTTTACATTTTTTCCATAAAACATGCAATATCATCAAGGCTACAACATCAACCCTTTTATTACTTGCTGACTTCATGCAAATCCCCCACTTAAATATATGGGTTCTTTTTCTGTTATCAGTATTTTCCAAACTATATTATGCACCCCACATAACTTGCATTTGCATGCATTTCTTTTATAAAAACTGGCTTCATAATATACTTCTTCAATTTTTCATTATTCATGAACTTCTGAACCTAGTTCTACAGTTTCCAGCTATACTACACCCAGATTTTAATAAATTTTAAGACTAGAATCATTGTAAAAATAAGCCATAAGGTTTGGGAAAATTTATAGAAAGTTGTGCATTATTAATTAAGTAGATGATCTGTACCGATTGAAGTGTGTATATATCTGTTGAATATTCATGACTATCATGACTGTGACATTTTGTTTTTTATGAGAACTCAACAAAAAGATTTCATAAACGCATACGATTCCATAATAAGATTTTCAACTAGTCCTAGGCTTTTGTTCTTTCGGAAACATTTTGATATCAATTTCTACACTATTGGAAGCATGAATCGACATGCTGCAAGAAGTTGCAGCTCATTTAATTACATTATGCGTACACCACCCCATGAATATATAAATACCATTTAAACAGATCTATCGCGTTTGAGACATTAACGCAATGGTTAATCGCAAGCAAATCGTAAAATGTTTATGGTTAACTTACGATTTCTCATAAGCCCTTTTGCAGTATGTGATGTAATTTGCAAAAAAAAACATGAAACTGAATCAGCGATCACATCCGTCGTACTTGATTCTCTTCCAGGTAATGCAGTTATATCACATACACATTCATGCTATCATTTAATTTTCAGTCCGCCCTTGAACGTTAGTTATCTATAATTGGACATGCGATACAAGGGGTAAGTAATTGCAGAGTAGAAATACTAATGCAGCCGAGTCTAACAAATTCTAAGACTTTCAGGGTGGAAGGGAAAACGAAATTTTGAGTTTTCTAACCCAACACGTATAATACGTGTATTGTAACTTTACGTGAATATCGCTAGTCTACTTTCATCAGAAACAATTTAATTTTAACCAACATCAAACCAAAGCTTCATGTATCTGAATTCCTCCATGAAATAAGGGTAACATCTTTCTGTATTGTGAAATGTGAGGAGTTCGTGATGCTCCATTCTAATGATTTTTAGTAAAGTGGTTCGCTCATACACAGTCATTTATTCCATCTCATTTCTTCGTGACAAAGGTTACGTTGAAACAACACGTTTTTATACAATATGACATCAGACTACACATGAAAACAACAAAAATGGGGGAAACAATATGAACAGCTTAACCAGTGCGACCGTCATATTCTCATCTTCTGTTTATTATCCCTTCCATAAAGATAATATTGTCGAGATACAAGTGGTAATATGCAGAAAAGTGGAAAAGTACAGGAAATGGTGTGCGTACTTGCAAACAATATGATTGCCCTTTGTGAATTACCTCTGTTTTCCTATACAAAGTGCTTCTACAGTTTTAGCACACGAAAAGCAAGTCGAGGTGACAAAAGCTACAATGAGCATCCATAAAACTAGAAAACCTCTTAATCCCGTCACACTCCCCGGCACTTTCTCCATTTCATAATATTATTATTACCACTTGGTTATTATATCATTGCCACTTGTACGAATGAACTAGCACCAAAATGGCTTCCTCTCTACGCTTTGATGATGCTACTGTTGGTGGAAATAAAGATTATTTGTTTTTCCCTGGAAATGAGGGTGAGAGTGGAAGCCGGTGATGGAGAAGGTGTAATTCAACTGCCGCCTCCGTCATTAGTCATATCTCCAACTACTTTATTATGTTGTGAAGCTTATATTTTTCGCGAAACTTTTTAAAGAGCAGAGAGCATCAACTAAACGCGAGTTTTAATCGTAAGTTCTTACATTCACATGTCGCAAATATATGCCTACATCTCATCACAATTCGCAATCGGTTAAGCTAAGGTTGTGATATTATTTCATCAACAACGAGCTCTCATTATACAATGCGTTTTTAGTTGGTTTTCGTACATTATCAATTTCCTTCGATGATGTCCTTGACCACTGCAGATAGTTGATTCTGATGAATCTGATGTCACCAAAATAAGGCGTTTTGATGCATCTCTGGGGTTTTTTGAGTCTCAGAACAGCTAACAGCCTATGAATGACTGAAAATTATAGCAGCAAGAAATCGTATATTATACACACGTCATTTGTCAATTACAATCTTAATAAAGGAATGCAAGATAACACTGCCTATCTGTATCGTATAACATAACACTGCAACGAATAATTAGACAACTCATTTATTTCATAGGAGGGTGCAGCCGATTTGGACATTCGTGTTTTGGAGCTCATGGAAAACGAGCAGAGATTCCTGCTGGATATAATTCAAATTTAGATCCATTGGCTATCATAACTCCAATTCAAGCCAGTCAACAAGCAGTAGGTTCTCCGCCAATGATTGCGGAAACCATTCCTGACGGTTACGACCCTACATTGACTCTTTTGAGCAACAACAACCGAATTTCACCAAATTTGTTAGAATGGGTAAGTATGTAAATACCTTCTGAGTGTGAACAATGTCTAAGTTTCATATCACCCCAGAGCTTTCCCTCTGATGTCTTTTATATATGCAGTAATGTAAAATTATATGCGTTATTGGTTGACAGGGAATAAGAGTGTAAATGAGTGTGTGATTACTGATTTCGTTCGTAAAACTCTTTGTTTTATCGTCCATATGAATTTGTTGTTTAACAGATATTGTCGACGCGTCGTGGAGAAAGTAGACAAGCAGGAAACCCTTCCGTTGACGATATATCTACTACCTATAGAAGGAAATGAGTATACTACCGGCTGGACAGAAAAATATTCAAATAAACACTTCATCAAAGAGAGTCAATAATTTAGTGTTGTGTATGTCATATGCACAATATATATTCTCTACTTACAAAACACTTCACCAACGACAAATGAATATACATGTATGCATACATACTGTTTATATGTATGTTAAATTACACACACAGCGATTTTATCCAAGAATGTAGTTAGTATTTCATATAGTACAGTTGTTAATAATAGTCTTAAAATGATTTGTGCGCATGAGAGTCTGCAAGACATCTTGTGCGTCCTCAAGTTGCATTTATGTAATTTCACGAAAAATAATTTTTTAGCATTCAATGTTTACTACTCTATATTTTGTAAGTTATAGTTACTTCTTCGTTTGGAATTTTGTCCATACTGTTCAGATCATCCTTTAATATGGTGTTTTACATGATATAAGTGTACCTAATATTTTGGAGAAACTATACACTTGTATAAGTTATAATATAATAAAATAACTATTAAAATAAAAGCTAATCACCCAATTTTGACCAAACTTGGTTAGTTTACCCTAATCTGGCTTGGATTGCGAGGACATAATTCCCAGCAACTTTGTTCATGTAGTTATAACATCTTTACTAACCCTTCCTCGTTATTACATAGTAGCTTTTTCCAAATTAAGTATTAGTTTTAATAATGCTTATTTTTTCCACATTTTGAAAATCTTATAAAATTATTTAATGCTTTGTGGTTATTGTGAAGTTGCAGCGGTACGCTTGCAAGATTATAAAATTTCTATGAAGTAGTATACTTTCAAGTGTGCAGAACTTTTTAGAGACAGGATTTCTCATTCAGAGATTACCCGTTACTCAGAGTTCAGTATTGTCAATCTAAATGTAGGTGCATGTGCATTATTATATTTCTGTATCTTTCATCGTCGTGGATGGTTCCTTTGGTTTAAATAAGAAAACGCTGACAAGTGCACTCTAGTCGTTTCCAACTCAAACAGAAAGTGCAAACTCTACAGGAAACTCGGGAATTCTATAAACTACTAGAAAATGCAAAACAAGGATTCAACGAAATAACGCAGACAAAATTCTATCGCATTGACATGTCAGCATATATATACGGCAGTAATTCTTAAGTTTTCGAGATTTCAAAATATCTGAATGTTTTAAAGTAATCACATACTTAAAGATATTATGCATAATGTAACTCTCACGTATGTACTATGTCAAGCTTTATAGCACACAAAGAAAATGTGGTTTAACCTATTTACTAGTGATAATGTATGTAAAAAGCGTTCGGAAATAAAATTAATAGAACTGCATCCTTTTTCATTTAATAAACATATAAATGTACTTCAAATTGTCTCATTCGCTTTCATGAACTTTCATATTAAGATTCATGGTGAAGCAGAAAGTTTATTTCAGCTTCTGATTTTCACTATTAGATTCATGTAATCGAGCTCTTTCATTATTTTGGGATTTAAGCGCTAATTTGGGATAATTGTTACGGATTCAACAACAGACAACTTATAAATTTTGTCTATGAACATCAACTATCAATTATGTTTTAACTATGTGTATCTACATAGAGTATTCGGTTCTTTCCAAAAAATTAAGAATATGTTGCCTTCAGTTTGTGGTTTTCTTTGAAAATTCGGGTCTTTATTTACTTCATTCATTTTAAAAATTCAGTTGAAAAATTTAATAGCCTCATATAAAGATGGTGAATTTATTATGGTCAAATTTAAACGGGAAAAGGTTAACGTGCCTCCATAGACTGACTTACATATTTAAAAATGTTTTCTAAACCTATACGTTATTGGTTTAATATGCGAGCTCTAATGTTTCGTTTTTTAACTGCTCAAAACAAAAGTGCAATAACTCAAGAGTCAAACTTTAAAAAATTACTATAAAGGTAACGACCAAATAGTAAGGATCTTCAAGTTTGTGTAAATGTAATTGTGTGAATACGAGTTCATGTAAAACATTAAATACATATCCACAGATCCCCACAGTAATGCGCTACCCATATACAATTTATAGGTCTTGATGCTTCTCACCGAAATACAAATGATGAATGACAAATGAACAATGGACAATCCGAAGCAACTTTTTGGTTTCAAATTTCAAAATTAGTCGTATTTTAACTAAATTTTATATTACATCAGATTGAGAGATAGACTTAGAGCATCTTGGAAATCGACAAGTACGAAGGTAATCTTTTGCCATTGTTTTATTACTACAAAGAACGCAAAAGAATGTGAATGATAGAAAAACTAATGGGTTTGCTTGCATCAACTATTAAATTGTATTTCACAAATATTTTTATTCAATCATATTTTTCATATCAGAATGGTACATATGTTGCATTACACAGTGTGTTGCGATAAATTATCTCGCTAAAAATCAAAGTATGAGCATAACGTTTATTCAAATTAAACTTTCAAAGCTGTTATTTGCAATTTACCAAAAAACTTAGATTAGTCAAGCTGCAACAACTTTTTAAAACAGTATTAAGAATGAAAAGTGGTGTGTGGGATGTCCTTACATGTTGAAGTAGGTTTTCCATGAGATCGACTACGTTTTGTTTACATTGTAAACTTTACAAGATTTAAGCTGTTATCCGTTGCTTGCTCTAATAGCAAACTAATGGCGAAAACTGGAGCATTTTAAATCATTTGTTTCCTTTGCATCGTCGTATATTGTGGAACTGCCATGCATTTAATTTAATTTAATGCCTATTACACCTCTATAATTATTATTAGTGCACTTTCTCTTATGGTGCTTTGCAACGATGTCAATTTTAACTCAAACTAGTCTAAGGGTATAGTATAATATAATATATGTAGTGTCTATTCTGAATTATCAAGCCGAACTAGATATTTGTGATTCATAACGTCTCAATATATCATTTAAAATGAAACAGTTAGTAATAATTTTTTGGAACTCGCTCTGAATTAGCGAGTTTTGATCACTATTATTAATATTTTGATTTAATACAAACGTCTAAACATCTAAGTACTAACAGTAGCTCGTATATTTATTTTCTTCCACTAGCTTTTTACCTACTTACTAATTAAAGTATTTTAATATTATTTCTAATGTTTTACTCAATGTTTTATGTCTCTAATGTTTTAAGTATAGTTAAGGATATTTTGTATACACTACTTTGGATATTATAGTTTGAAACAACAATGCATAACTTATTGTGAACGATTTTTATCGGTTCGCTAAACATCATGAATCCTAATTATTACGACTCTCGTTACATAACCCTAAAATGAACGCATCATGCATGACTATTATTGATTAAGTAAATATAGTTACATATATTCTTTAAAAGTATATTTTTTAAGGTTTGAATGCACTAAATATTAATTGCATTGCACATTACCATATCATGCATCATCAATAAAACATGATGGAATAAAAAGAACAATGAAGAAACTTGTAGCAATGAAGACTTATAGATTAGGAGTAGTATTTGCTCTATAAGATCTTGAAGTAATTAAAACTCTAACAAAGCTTAGTAATGAATTCTCCCAAAATTATTTTTCTCTGATCTGTACTGCGACAAAGGCAAAAGATCAAAAACATTATTGGACTGTGACCGTTGAGGAAAATCAATCATAATAGCATTCTTATTTCCACCATGGAAGTTGGAATATCTGAAAAACAAAGAATCAGTTAAAATCTGTACATTTTTTCAAACTACTGGTCGTTTATTTTTAAACTGTAATAAATAGAAACCTTTCTCTTCCAGAATTAACAGTTGCTATTTTTCCTTGAGACTTGCGATCACGAAAGAATGTTGCAACCGAACCAGAGTTGAAATCCATTCCATTTGAAGATGTCTCTAGCGGTTCTTCCGTGCCTCTGCCGTTGTTTGTGTTTCCTAATCCCTCTTCCGTGACACTCCGTTTTAATGCTGCTAAAATAATGAAAACTGTAAGTTTGGGAGAACAAGTTCCATTGTAGAGTTGTAGACATTTATCATGATATAACATAACTACCATCGGTTAGCGCGATACGAGGAAGAGGAAAATTTTCATTTGAAGAGGATGTCTTTGCCGATGAGTCTGAAATTGCCAGAACATCATCCATACCATTTCTGTCATCCGCATCCGTTTGTTGATTTATTCTTCTTTGATTTTGCTCAAACATAGCCGGACTTATCACACGGGTAAGTTGATGGGACTGTTTACCGAGTTGTGGTTGCATCAAATACAACGGTGATATTTGTCCCTTTGCATTGGAATTATCTACTAAAGCCATGGGTTGTCTCACAGTGTTTTGAGGTTTCAAATAAAGTGGTAAGGGTACAAATTGTTTCGGATGCAAGTTCCACATCCGATCTTTCTCAACACCATTCCATTGTGGTGAATACAGATCACTTCCGTCTCCAGCCTCACTTGAGCCGAGAATGAGAGGCGGTTGCCCACTTCTTTTCCCATGACCTGGTTAAAAGATAAAACAGTGACAAAGGAAATCAGAACACTTGCACTTAACCCAGTGAAAAAAATAACATCTATCTTTATGCATCACAACTGTCTCTAAAAGTATGTCAGATAAATTTAGCAATAATATTTCCCAGTCAAAGTTTTTATTAAAGTAAACATTCAAAATTTTAAATAATTTTATAAACGATTAATTTATATTGTATAAGAATTCATTACACTTAGGATACGTTTAGACTTAAGTTTATGTATGATTAAAGGGTATGAAAAATATGCCTTATTTTATCAATCCATAAAAAAGTCCATAAAAAGCAATAATACAATAAATGTATGTTCGTAGCAATTGTGATATGCCGGAATTCTACAATTTTGTCGAGTAGAGAATGAATAAATGATAGCGAACCTATTAATAAGAACATTCGAACATTCATTTTTTTCACTTTATTAGCTTGTTTCGCTTTTACCTTGATTTATGATTCTTGATCAAAAGCACCCACCACAAAACATTCAATAATTTGGATTTTCAACCATTCCTTTTCGTTTCAGATACTCAGCATGAAGTCCGCTTAATACTACATTCGCCAAAACCATCGGAATATAACAAACATTTTTTAATATGAATACTTGAGTTCTCTAAATTGTCTTTAAAACTGTTTCCTTTTAAGCATAAGGCGGCATCAGAACGAGAAGCATAATAAAAATATTCAATGCATGTCAGTCAGCAATACATAGTTAAGAATTACTTGCTGAGAACACGGAGCTTTTTTCTTCAATATAGTTTACAGAAAATTTAACATTTTGGTTTGGCTTGATATTAACTAGGTTCGCAATGTCACCCCTTCATGCATATACGGTCTCTTCCAAGTTCCAGGTAATAAATGCCATAAAGAAAGGCTTGTTAAATTCGAACCAAGATTACACCTCACCTTGTACTATCTTTATTGTGATATGAAAGCCGCCACAGCCCACGCAATTCCAGATTGAGAACGAAGGTATGCATGTACTCAACCATCATCAAAATATATTATGTAGTAAGTGCATAGCTTACCTTCCTGTTTATAATATCTATCTACATAGTATATCACACGCTCATCTTATCTAAGATAAAAGTGTCGTCATCTTATATAGTCTTTACTGTTGCAGAACACATCGCCATCAAATCCCCCCTTTAACGACCTTTATCCATTCAAAATGTGGCTCTAATGCTTAGACGGTGTAGTTTTACTTTTACTATCTTGATTTCTTTTCTGTATTTGAGCACATTATCTGCTGAAGATCATAAACTTTCACATTGCTGCGTTACTTAAGAAAGCAATAAACAAAAAATGCAGTTTTATTACCCGTGTACGTTTTCAGCTTCCTGGAAGGATTTTTCCTGATAAGCCTTAATCATAAACACGGAAACAGGTATCAAGTCAAGAATACGTAACAAGATACATGATGCAGTGTTATATGCTGATCTGACATTCCGATATGAAATATCGTGATGAAATGAAATCGAGAGTAGGAAAAGGTAAAATAAAACGAATAAGCCTCGCCTACAAACCCGTTTTTTTAAGGAGTTTAGATTGTGGGCATAATCGGACATTGAGAAGAAACAAGACAAAGCCGCTTTCTCCTCGTTATACCCTAATATATTCTTCTGGATACGACTAGTACTAAACAGACATGATAGGAAAGCGTAATGTAAAAGATCGAAACACTCAACAGGTTAGCCATTAGTGGGTGTAAATCCCGCTGTGATGGAATGGAACCCAAACATCCATTATGTGTGGATTGCGTTTCAGGTTACGCAGGAGAAAGCATCGCTCTAAAAAATAAACTTCTACAATAAACAAAACACATTGCTAGATACCTTGTCTTGAAAAGTGACAACGATTGCATTGAATATGATGAAGTTTCGAGTATGTTAAAATGTGATGTCAGTTTTCCCAAAGTGAATATGTAAACATACATGTGAATTCTTACAAATATAGCCAAACAGTTATTCAACATGCATACATGTACGTGCGCACAAATTACCGATTCATGTGGCATTCATATTTTACGTGGGAGTACATCAAAAGTCCATATTACTTTATGGCGAAGCTTAAAATTTAGCAGATGATATTTTTTACTTATGTTTTCATTTCCTTTGATTTTATACGCGAGTTAGAACCGTTTGGCCGTAAAATCGTTATATTTGCTTTTTCTTCCTTCAACGAATGTAGGCGATGCTATTAATATTCGTTTTGTTAATTACTCGTAATTATGATTTGTGTAAATTAAGATCTTATGATGCATAAAATTCTAAAGTAATGAAATATCAGTCATGTTTACACTTTCTACTAGCAATCAACGTCTATGGAACACATTTAAAATTAACAAGTTTCTGCATAAAACACTTATCATTCATCAGCGCCAATGGGCTTAGGCAAATTTTCTAAGAAGATGTTATTATACTGGGATCTAGAATATTTTATAAACTTTTCGTTCCTCCAGGCTATAAACTGTAAATTAAATCGACCTTTTGACTTAAATATCTTATTTCTATTCAATATTTACTTTTAGTTTAGAGAAATTAGTGAACAGGAGGAGGTGTTTTCAAATATTCTATGATATGAAATGAAGACATATGTCAGATCAAACATGTAAATCTCAGGAGGTCTTACTTCCTCAAGGCAATTTCATTCGTATTTTTGAACACATGTGGTTAAACCAATTTAATTCAAGTATGAAAATTTCTTAAGCCAACATACATTTTTATCTATTTCCAGTTCCCCAATAAGTCTCATTCGGAAAGATGTTGGGTGATCACAACCTCACTCATTTTTGTATTCTGTTTGTATCGGTTCATCGAAACTAGAGATATGTACTTAACATTGTAGATATTTGGACAAGGAAGTCTGATGAGCAAATATTTGGTCTCCCAAAGTCCACCTACATACCTTTCCTTCCACAGAAAACGCCATAATATACGCATTTGGGAAGTGAGCCATGGATTAATGTAAAAGGAAGATGATTTTTATGGCCTAAACTGTATTTAAGGAACTCAATTCACTTTTACCGAAAAACAAAATGTATTCGTTTTTTACGTTTTTACCAGTGAATAGAGAGTCAGTCATCTTCAACGGATTTTCAAGCTGAAATGAAATTAGTTTTTGCCAGATTCTCCACAATAGAAATTCACTTTCTCCATGCAATAAAAAAGGTTAATAATCTAAAATGTTTACAATTCATGCAGGTGAAACTAAGGTTGTATCCGAAAACGGAAACCTGTGTAAAATAATATGACAAAAAATTCGAATATACTAAATCAATCGAATTTGGTTTGCTTTCTATAGTACAGTATGAACCAAATAAGTGTAAAACTAAAACAAGTAAAATATACCGGTATCTCCAATGACTCATTAAATAACTAACCTATAGATTATCTTGTAAAGTTCATACAGATCACCTTTACCATTTTCAATTTCATCCTGACATATCCTCAAATTACTTGAGTAAATAGACATACTTATTCGGTTAATATTATCCATAAAAATTCCTTTCGAAACACTTTTTTGTGTATCAACTTGTTGTTAATGATTTTGGCATTTATAGCAAAAACGGCTCAAAACTAGCTTATTTAGATTAGAAGTATGTTGAATATTTAGCGGATTTCGGACATTATGCTTTTCGCTTCCGCGAAATGTTGTGAAAGGAAGTTCTAAATTACACGTTTTCTAAATGTTTTACTGATGATTATTGTGTTGTAGACAATTAGGTGATGTGTAATTTGTTATTATTCTGTCATTTTATGAACAAAGAAGATTACATAGGTAGATACATACTTACACTTAAGCTGAAACAAAAAGCCACGCAAAACTAACCTGGTTCGAAAGCAAAATGCCATTTTGAAGAATGGTGAAAGTAGTAATTTCGTGAAAGAAACACTTTTTTGATTCCATGAAACGCTACTACTACTCGACACTTTATTCTGCATGATATACAGAAGTGAAGAAACGTTCTGAGGGGATCCTAAGATTTGAAGGCTTGCCCAACTGCATATGAATTGCATCTCCCACATATAATGTGTGAATTGCCCTATACTTCTAATATTAAATATAGATTTTACTTTCATAATACGTATCATGCACTAATACATACGTTATATTAATTACCTATACAAAATTGTCTGAAACTAGTTCCTAAACTCTTTCATTTTCATTGTAAATTAAAACAATGAAATCCATTTCCGAACCGCCTTCATGTTACACAGCTCACAAATCCGCGTTCAATTTTAAAAGCATCTAGCTTCGTTGTACAATTATAGGTAGTTGTATAATCTAATACTGTTCGTTAAAGGTAGAATATTTGTCTTATTTGAATTTTGTTTTTACTTTTGCAGTTTTTTAAACTTCAAATAGACTTTAAAATTTGCAACCATTTCATCCCACTGGGCAATAAATAGCTGCTACCCTAGTACTAATTCGTATAAACTCGATTAACAGAACAAATACGCAATAAGCATTGTAGCATTTAAAGTAAAATAATGTTTGATCGATATAAAAGCGGAATAAATGTTAAAATGTTCTAAGTTGTAAGTAAGCCGTTTGTAGAAGGTAAATAGAATTTGCAAAATACAACAAATGGTGCTAGTGATTGTGGAAAGAAAGATAACATTATAGTAAATCCAATATGTTAGACAACCAACATATTACATACAACATGTACAGCCGTACAGCATAACATAAGTTTGTATTGGATTTAGAAATGTATACATAAAGTATGAACATTTAGTTTATATCGCGTATTTGTTCCAGGTCTACGTTATAGCAGGTGTAAATACAATTGACGCAATTTTAGAAAGGCTTTTTTATTATATGTTTGCTGGTCCATGATTCTCTTTTGGGATACACATTTTTAATACTTAATATAGGCACAGACTGCTTGACTACTACTGTAGTGTACTACAGTACCGTAGTGAAATGACGCAACTCGATAAAAACTACAATCCATTAACCATAGGCAAAACATGCTCAATTTAGCTTAAAAACCTACACGTGCATCAATAATGTTCTACTATCTGGATTTTACGTTTGCTCCAAAGTAAGTTTTCACTTTATTCTGCACTAATTGCGTTAATATTATAAACTAGTAAAATCTTAATATTACTTCTGAAGCAATTTGTGCATTAAGTTGAACCATTTGAGAGATGTATTTAAGGGAAATTGGGAAACCTGTCTTGGGTAACTTTTTAGAATAAATGGCCATATTCTGCTTTTTTGTTGTGCAGTGATACTCCAGTAAAATGTGGTCAAGCAAACACAAAGTTGGAACACAAGTATTAAAGAGTCTGACAAAAGTCAAGGATGGGTGAAAATGCATCATTATATATGTTTGCGCTTACATGCTAACCTTGGCCCGCGGAAAAGTAGCTTTTGCTTTTGTTAATCAGACATAAAATCATCATAATATTGAATATGAAATTCATGCATTGTGTTGAATTGTCTGCATCTGTATCGTTATTGGTCTTTTAGTTAAATATGTATGCAAATATCTTCAGGTATTCCAAAGAACCAGTAAGTAAACTTTGACTTTTCTCCCACTCACTCATATTATTTTCATCTACACATTTCTCCCATGCTGGTAACTATACATTTTTCTTAAGTCAGACATATTTGGGAATATTACTGTCCATAAATTTACATATTTATAAAAACGTGCATTTCCAGCTAGCAATTTACTATTTTATTCACAAATATCTTTAAGCGATATGTTTTTTTGGTTTAAATATGCTCGAATTTTTTTTATGTAACAGCCACAATCAGAATCAGGGTATTTATATCTAAGGGAAGTCTAATTCCTTTACATATACCTTGCGTATATTATCGTAATTAGTAAGAAATTCTGAAATTTCATTATTAGAAGAATTGAGCTTATGGAATATGAGAATTGATTTTAAGGGTTGCAATGGTATGCTTTGTTCATTTCGAAATCTTTCAATCCTCCTTAAAATTAGTACTACTATTTTGTGTTAAAAAAGTTGTATCTAAAGGTAGAAAGTACAATAGATAATGTATTTTTGGAAACTCATCAACTGTAACTGGTATTTTTATAATGAACAGCACAAAGGAAACTCCACATATGAACTATGTAGCTTCCAGAATTAAACAGTCACTCTTAATACATCGCGTTTATTGAGCCCCTGATCTCCCTAGCAATTGCCCTTGACCATGTAACTTTCAACATAAGGCAATAAGGAATTTAAAAGCTAAATTAATATATGGCTTCAGACACTTTAAACGTTACAGCATCATTTGTCTACATCATGCGTTGTTAGGCATTGAAGATTGTCTTAACGGGGTATCATTTATGTGTATCCTTATTTTATCCAATGGGAAGATTTGCCGTTGCTATATGCGTTACAGTATC